>CM077503.1:35469378-35651878 GCA_039654745.1 Houttuynia cordata
GTGCTTAGGACTCTTGGGCGTCTGCCTCCCAGGATAAGACGATCAACCACGCGCTGTAGGAGCACTCCAAACAGCACGCGCAGCGAACCACAGTGTGCAATGCAATCACATAATGAAGAGAGGAGGAAGAAGAAGATGCTGGAAAAATTCCGTACAGAAAAACCCGTTTTTCAAACCAAACCATTAAATTTGTCCCAAAATAATATTTTCTTGTTGACCCAACCCAACCCAACCCAACCCGACCCGGCCGGCCGCGCGAACCGAACCGAACCGAACCGGCCGGGCGGCGGCGGCGGCGCGCGCGTGGGTTAGCCCACCTAGGTGCATGGGTCCAACATCTCTCTCCCCCACAAAAGTGGGGTGGCCCTTGGGCCTAACTTATAAGGCCAATCTTGAGCCTTATATACCATCCACAACCCATCCTTGGTGTGGATGCGGGACTATTCATCCTTCACCCAATTCACTCATTCATCTCATAGTAAGTGGGTTTTAAACATGGGTTAGTTCACTCTCTTTAATACCCAATTATGGGTTACCACTAACACCCATTACTAACAGATAATTGAAATTGAACTACGAGGAGGAGCTAATACTCACATCAATGCGCTACAGATCAATATGCATCCTGATTTACTTCTGCCCTTTTCCGTTGTTTCCATATCTTGACTTCTCTGGCAGTGACATCTGATTTTTGGCTTCATATATATTGCAGTGATGTATAACGAGAAAAATTGGGATATCAGCAGTTTCAAACATAATGATGTCTGTCACTATGATGATGACGCTCCTCTTCCTGATGCCCCTCTTCCGCTACACCCCAAACATTGTGGTTGGCGCCATCATCGTCGACACTGCAGTGGTTGGTTGCATCGACCTCCGGGCAGCCTATCTCATATTGGAAGGTCGATAAGTTCGATTTCTTCGTGTGCATTTGCGCCTGCTTGGGTCTCCTCTTCATCTCCGTCCAGAAGGGACTTGCCATCTCAGTAAGCTTTTGCCTAGCTATATAGCCTGCGTTCTACTATACTATGCGTACTACATACTCATGTTTTTGTTCTGAACTTCGTTTACGTAATAGTGTGGTTTTGTAACGATGACTAAGTGTGGTTTATTCGGAGTATTACTGCAGGTTGGAGTGTCGATCTTGAAAGTCCTCCAAATTACGAGGCCTAAGACAGTACTCCTGGGCAATATTCCCGGCACAGATATATACGGAATGTGGACCACTACAAGGAAGCCCGAAGGATCCCGGGATTCCTCATCCTCGCTGTTGAAGCTCCCATCAACTTTACTAATACCACTTACCTTACTGAAAGGCGTGGACTATGTTCTTGACACGCATCTAAGCACAGCACTTATCTTTACAAGTTACCTCATCTGGATTATTCTTTGATTCCTCATTTCCTCTTACGCAGAATCACTCGATTTATAGATAAAGAAATGGAAGACGAAGAAAAAAAAGCACAAGGGTCTTCGATTTGTTATTTTTGGATATGTCAGGTGGGAATGTAGAGATACGATATCATTCTTTATAAATTAATGTGCAAGGAAAGAGATTAACGTGTAAATGGTTTCAATTTTCAGGCGTCAACGCGATTGATACAAATGGGGTATCATTGCTGATAGAGTTAAGGAGAACAGCTGAGAACCGAGGTCTAGACGTATATTCTTTCGAATCTAAAATTATTGTTTGACGTCTTAAACGGATACCGGATGGAATGGTAAATGAATAATGAGGTCCATGGGCATAATAATCTACAGCTTGTATTAGTGAATCCGCTGGGAAAGGTGCTGGAGAAACTGCAGCGGTCGAATCAGGCCACCAAGCTAGAAGAAGCAGTCGATAGCCTCTACTTGACAGTTGGGCAGGCTGTAGTTTCTCTGTCTTCCAAGTTGAAGATGGACGAATCCAACCTTGTATGATAGGGTGTATCCAGTTTTTTAAATACCTTCATACTATTTTATAGTAGGACGAATCCAACCTTGTATGTCTTAGTAGAAAGTACTTATTTTATATGATGCAAATATTTCATTCTTCTTTCGAGGGTTGAAATAAATGTCATGCTTAATTATCGTTAGACCCTGACAGGTTTATTGGCTAAGTGAGCCTTTTTTCACCAAGTGAACCTTATTGTCTTTCCATATTCACCTTGAACCCCTTTTTAATTTCAAGTTTGTCATTATTCCTGAAATTTCTTCTTCTTAAAAGGCCATAAGTACGACAGTATCGTCTCTACCCAACCCATAGATGCCCTGGTTCCGGATGAAACCTGGAACTCTCCTGTCAAAGCAGGAGTTTTACTACCACGCCAATGGGGGTCTTGGGCGGCACTTAGTTTATTTATTAAGATGAACGATTCTTGGAGAAATAAAAGACAAATCTTAACCAATATGAGCCTGTTGCATCTGTTGAAAATGCACCAGCAAAGAACGCATAGGAGTGCTCACAGCTCGTGTGCCACGATGAACAGGCCCTACACTTTATTGTGGCCCAAGCGGTGCGAGCACTCCTGGATGGATGCGACCGTATCTGGCATTTTACTACAAACATTGCCACATAAGAAAACTTTCTTTTAAAAAAACGAAAGACATCAATTACAACCATTCAATAAACCTTCAAGCTGATGTTATGACCCCTTACATACACAAACATTTTAGAATGTATAAGGAAGAATAAGAATTGTTTTTCTCCACTTAGATGTTCAGCAAATTGGTGTTCGCATCACAGGGCGTAGGAAGCTTTAACATCAAGGAGAAAACACCCGCCTCATGTTCAGTCCTTAGCTCCCTTACTTCTGGCTTTTCTATACCTTGCATGAACAGCAATTCAATTAAGTCCCATTTACTAGACTAGTAGGAGAGTACTGCAAAAGCCAATTGCAACCTCCTCGATGGCACGGGCCCCCATGGGGCCTAGGCACAACCCCCATGGGTAAGCCCCATGTGACCCATGCCATCAAAGGAAGATCATGCAGGCATCCTGAGCTGCAAGCCGCCTTCGCGAATCACTTGATAGGATATTGTACAATGCCCGTCGCCAACAAAAAGAGCATATACTACACTTTACACATTGCTTTTCATGAAAGCTAGCGTACTCTCACATCTAAATGACTTGCCAGGCATAACATGCTATAATCTTAAATGTAACCCTCCTAAAAGTCACCCACAATAGCCTTTTAGATGGAAATCCTACACCTAGTTACGATAAACTTTTCAGAATGGAAGTCTTACACCTAGTTACGATAAACTTTCCAGAATGGACGTCTTACACCTAGTTACAAGCTCAGAATATTCGAGTGTCCTTGTAAACATGGATCAATGGTAAAATAATAGGCAAAACCTAGCCCTTGCAGTCTCGTGCTCTGTAGAATCCTGGCTGTCGGATCATCATCCAACAGCCAGTAACTTCCACTGGCTAGTCTGCTAACCAAGAGAGGAAGTCAGTGGCCATCGGATGTTGATCCAACGGCAACCTGAAGCTGCAGCACAAAGTCTATCTGCCCTCCATGTTTATTTCGTCGCTATTGTATTCCCAATTCATTTCAAATTTTTTGGCCGGACAAATTATGTCACTTTCAGTATTTGATTATCCGACAGCCAGTAACTTCCTCCACCAGCTAGTCTGCTAACCAAGTGAGGAAGTCAGTGACCATCGGATGTTGATTTAACGGCTACCTGAAGCAGTAGCACAAAGTCTATCCACCCTCCATGTTTAATTTGTCGCTATTGTATTCCCAATTTTTTTGTCAGCCCAATTATTTCACTGCTGTATTCCCAATTTTATTTACTGTCTCCCACTTAATAGTTGCTTTGTATTTACTAAATTTTCCAATTTTTTTATTTAATCAGTGAGTTTTTACTTTTGAATTTAGCGTCTTACTTGATGACCTTTTTCCCCCTATTTCTGCCTTGCAGCCAAGACAAAATATGTTGCCACATTGGTCTCTACAACCGCTCGTATCATAAAATCCCAATTTCCTTATTATTTTCATGTTCACTTTTTTCCTTTCCTACCTTCTTGAACCCCCTAATTTGAAGTCCATTTGCCATCCCTCCTGAATCCGAAGTTGAAAACTTACTAGATATGACGACATGCTTTGCAACCATTCCATAAAATCCGAATTCTCTTAACGGTAAAATTGTCACAATCGGAAAAGTTATTAGACTGTGCATTCATTTCAGTTGATACAGTATGCATTCAATATAACAATATAAAAAAGAAATTCTTACCAGCTTGATCTTCCTTCTTGTGGAAAATTTCGATTGTAAAGAGGAAACTCAAAAAGAAAAGCTAATTTGATCCATGCAGGCAATTTCCCGTACAAAAAAGGAGGCAGTGGAACAAGTGGACTGTCAAGGTACGAGAAGATTATCAGAGTTCCATTGCTAATCAATTCTCAGAAGAACCTACTTCATACAAGAGTCTCAGCTATATAAAGTGCATGTGTGCATGGAGCCCAACGTTTCCAACACAAAACAGAGCCATATGCAGGATCGATCATGAGATTACTTATTAGTCAGTTCAAATTTCTGATAAATAATCTACAAGTAATACAGAAGAGCATATCTATTTGACAAATTAACAATTAAATTAGCAAGCAATGGAAGAGAACAGAAGCATGGCAGAGAGAGGAAGAGACGAGAGAATTACCTTGTTGTCATCTTATAGATCTGGTATTCTTCCAGGTTGCCAAATCGCTTATCCGACGATTCCTGTTGTGAACAGTATATTGAAAAATCGATGTTTTCTATCTGGAATAAAAAACAAATAGGGATGAAGCATACCTCAAGCAATGGAATCCCACTGACAAATAAAAGCAATAGGCTTAAAAAGGTGGGTCCAAGAATTACTAGCCATTCTGCACCTTTTAGAACTGGAGTGGAAGCCACAAAGATTCCCCACCAAAGAAATATCTGAACACGCCATAGAAAACGAGGATGAAAAGCAACAGTATATGGCATTGAGCTAAAGAAATAACAGAACAGTCTCATGTGCTGAGCTTAATGAAAATGCGCCATCACTCACCTCACCAAAATAATTTGGATGTCTGGTCAATTTCCACAGCCCAATGTTACACCACTTCCCTCTGTTAGCAGAATTGCTCTTGAAAACCAACTTCTGCTGGTCTGCAGTTGCTTCAATAATAAAACCCACAAACCACATTATCCATCCAATAATGTCCGCAGGCTTGACAGATGGATTTCTGTTACTGGCATTAACCACTGTGACAGGCAAACTCACAGTCCATACCCATATAGCCTATCCAAACAGAAGATAGTGATGGTAAGCACTAAAAAAAAAAAGAAAAGCATTATCAACAAGAGCAATTTGTGAAACAAAACAAAATTGACAGACCTGGAATATCCAGAAGACAGCTAATTTTCCTATATTAGAACGCATTTCATCAAATCGATGGTCCTCCCCCCATTGTAAAATTCTGCTAACAATGAAGGCATCAGATATAGGACGCATACATAAAAATAAATAGCTGCCAAGGAAGCACTTACCAAACGAAGTATTGTAAGATATTAAGTTTATTGAGAACAATTTAGCTTTCAAAAAGAATATTACAATGATAGAGAGTAAGAGTGTAGCACCGAAATAATAGACAAAAAATTAAAAAATCATTCAACATTAGATGCCTAACATTAAATCTAGCTGCATTATACAGGTGACCACAAAAACTATATTATTAATTGGTAGCATAATATAATTGCAGGCACATGTGAGATCTGATCAATAAACTGAAAATGCCCAGATATATGACCAGAAGCAATCTGTCCTCGCAGTCCAGCTAATACAATGATCTCAAATGTAAATATCCTATGAGCAAGTAGTTTCAAAGATTTCTTTTTCAGTTTCAGATGTTTCGTGAGCATACCTCATTAATAGAAATACCCCCAAGCGAAGGCCCCATATCACAACAAATAATGTCAATATTACCTGAAAAAACAAAGTTGTTCAGACATCGACCTCAATAATGTTATCAGAATTAAGGACAATATTAGTAATACGTGCAGTAAAGATCATAACTTAATTATAAATTTTTATTCATTGATAGACAATCAATAATTAAGAAATATACTTAGTTTCCTTAGGAATAAACAGCACTAGTACATTGCTGATTTACAAAGCACAAGAACAAAGAGATTGAACGACAACCAATATGAAGTCATTGCTAAAATTACCACCTTTCATGGAGTTTGGAAATATTACTGGTAATCAGCTAGTTGTATAAGAAACAGCAGTGATAAAAGGTTCATAAGATAATCGGTTTGCACTATGCTTTTCCTGCAGGTGAACCAATGTTGCCAATACACTTGCAACTTGCAAGAGAGAATAATAAATTTTTTTTTCCAAATACAATTACATTGTACTGTTGCTTTGTCCGAGTAGTTACCATTTCCAACAATACACTAATTATCATCTGAAACAGAAATGGACTAAACTTCTATGCAGTCGTATAGTAACCATGCTATGAGAGTAATATGTAGCAATTTATGGACACACAGTTATACTTTTTTTGTTATAATTCAGTCAGCAGCCAGCAACATACTCACCTGTCGAAAATGCCAAGTTCCTTTCAAAATAACAGTCAATACAGCAAGTATGACAAAATTTGTGCTTCCTGCATATATAAACTAATGGAGAAAAATTAGGCCGAAGGTAAATGTTGTTCGGGCAGAAAATTAGTGTAATAAGATTCAATTATAAGGTATTATTGAATGTCACTGACTAAGCAAATATATATGTCAGTATAAGCCGCTCATCAATAGTAATGGACAACAAAAATTCCATGCCCACATAAAAGCACACGATTCCCTTGAATCCAATTTTTGTTAAACACATACAAGGATCATTAATACATATTTAGCCAAGGCACGTCAGTTAAATGCACATAGTGGACAATGTGGCCATTGTCACCACCATCACCTTCAGCCCGATCTATCATGAAGCAACTACAAATTCATCAAGTATAGCTTATGAAAAATTCAACTTATATCTGCTGCAGCCTTCATCCAGAGCCAAGGACTTACACTAGATTATTTCATTGTTCCTTTTTTAATCGCCTAATCTGATGACGTGGGATTACTGCTAAGAGGATTGTCAGTTGACAATTTGTAAAAACACTGAACTGCCCTTGGCAGTTGGCAGTTGGCAGTTGGTTAACATGACAAAAAGGGCATAACAGTCTTTGGTACTCTGTTTTGTGGGTATAAATAGAGCAGAGGAGAATTGTTCGGCAGTTTTGGATTTGGGAATTTTTTCTATAATCGATCTGAAGCTCATGAGGATTCCGGCGATTATCCTCTGACTGTGGATTCAGGTGCATCATAATCCCACAGAGCATTGTCATTTCAAACGCCTAACAAATTTTTCTACAGAATGAAGTCAGTAATCTCCTTTAGATGAGACTCACTAAGAGACCGACAATCAACCGTTATTTTAGAAAACCTTCAATTTCGGTAGAAAACCACTGATGTGGCAGTAAACCATGCGGCTCTAATTCAACGAGCGCGTCCTAAATATCTGTTTTGCCAGACTTAAAGTAATCTTACAATCATAATTACAATCTTCCATACTGGTACCACTCAATAATACTCCTTCCATCCCATATTAATAGCTCCATTTGGAGAAATAAGTTTTATTCCATATTAATAGCTCTACTTGGCTCAATTTAACTGGCTGGGCACTTAAAGCAGCTTACACCATTTAAATTTTCCATTCGCTTAGCTGTGGGTTCCACCATTCAATAAACATCACTAATTTTTTAAACGTAGCTACTAATATGGGAAGGAGAGAGTATTAGATTAATTATATGAAATCTCATGCAATTTCAAAGCTTTCCTGCACAGGTCTGGTGTTCATCCAGTCCTTTGTCCAGTTAACAAGTGATAGGGAGAAAAATGCAGACAAATTGCAAGGAAGTGAGAGGGGAAATTACCAGCGAAATCAGTGACCTTGTCGAACTTCAGAAGGGCAGTGATGACAAAGAAGATAAACTGGTAACCAACCTGCAAAGACAAAATTCCAGTAGATTTACACTTAGAAAAGAAAAAATGGCAATTCAATGAATCATCCGGTCCACAAACAAGAGAGAAACCGCTTAGAAACAAAATAAAAAATGAGGAGAAAAAAAGAAGAAGGGAATACTGTAACGATGGCAGTGAGGGCGAGGAAATGGGAGTCGAGCACTGTTCCCATATTGCTTTCGCTTCAAGCAAAGACCTCCCGTACTCTTCTGTGCTTGTGATTTTGAAATCTTTTGCTGCCGTTGTGCGGCTGGCTGCGTACATATACTAATCCATGAGGTCGTTAGGCACACGTCTCTTTTGTATACGTGCGCTTCTCTTCAACCACACCTTCAGTCTTTCATTGGTACGCCATTTTCTTCGAAGACTCGAATTTGTTGAAATGATGATGAATAGTCAAACAAGAACCGCTCTACAAAGATAGATTTTTTATTTTTTTTTTAATGACAAAGATAGATTTTTCAAAACAGAAAAAAACTTGTGCAAGAGGGTGCTAACAAGTAAATTTTGGGTGTAGAAAAGTATCATCCATGGCTAAAAAGGGAAATATTGTTGGAGAATATTTATTTAGCCACGAACTAATAGATAAGAAGGGAAGGGTTTATATGAGATCGTTCTCATATAAGGAGTATGAGGCCAATCTTTATAGCCATTAGATTTTGATCGGATGATGGATATTAAATCAGTGGGTAAGCAAGTGTGTCACATCAAAGAGTGGGTGAGATCATTATAACTATTTGTAGCCGTTAAATCAAGATCCAAGGATTACAATTTAAAGTGGTCTCATATAAACTATATGAGAGCGATCTCATTTAAACTTTTCCCTATATAAGAATCTGTAGAGCTAACTGAACAATCGGTGTAGACAATCAATTGATGAGACCCATTAGGCCAATACAAAGAAATAATAAAACTCTTTTTTTTGTCTCCAAATTTGAAATATACCACTTGAATAAGACACGATCCAAAGCGTCACCAATGGATTGTCTTTAAACGATTATTTGCTGCCTTAATACAAGGCTCTACCGACATCACGAGATACAACCTCTCTTAGACTCTTTGTACACTCGAAATAATATGATTTCTAACCCAAGAAGATTGTGTTGCCAAACTCTAGAATCAACGTGCAAATACGATTCAAATAGCACTAATGTGGAGAGATAAGAGCAATTAGGGAAACACTCTCATCAAGAAGAAAAAAACAAAAGAGCTCTATTTGGGTTAATATCCCACTAACTCACATCTTGGAGACCAAATAAGGAAAAATCACGTCAAGAAATGGCTAAATGGACCATTTTTGGACGTGTCCCAACTAAGGGCGATCAATCAGCCTCAACTAGCAATTGAAGGCTGAAATGCGCAAAACGGCATAAACTGAGAGCCCCACGTTCGATCGCTTCATCCAAGCAATCGATTGGTATGCTCTTGGGATAATTCGTCCAAAAACCAACTCGGGCGATCATCCCATTTCCTTAAATCACTTTTCCAACCAATACTCCATCTCCATCTGGAAACGAGTATAGTCCCATTTTAAGTAGACTTTAAACATATTCTCCCTCCATTAAGTTGGAGTTTCCACCATCCAATAAAAATCAATATTTTTTTATTATTATAAAAAGAACAACATTTTTTTCAGATGTATTATCTAAAGCAGGACGGATGGAGTATCATATTTCCCTTTTCTATTTCTCATGTCTAAAAGTTTCACATGCTTGCCATAAGAAATTGCTGGTCCAATGAAACGGTAGATAATTTGATCAATACATGGCTATTCCTGCCATGGCTGCCAAATTAATGAATATTCTGATACTTTCAAGAGATGATAATTCCCCTGTTCCTCCACTCGTCGTCCGTCCATCACAAGTGGAGCACGCGCGACGTGTGCAACAAAATTCGTTCAAAACAACCATTTCTCTGCAACTCAAGCTGGTGCAATTGAGACTCTGTCAACTTGAACAATGAACTCCAAGGTCGCAGAAGGAGGAATTTGAACACTTGGCCCAAGATCAGCACCCGTCTCCCCAAACCCCAAACTAGGTGGGACTGTGACCTTCCTCTTCCCACCGGCCTTCATGCTCCTCAACACATACTCTATCCCTTCGCACACCCCCTTGGTGTACGGCCTCGACCCCATTACCAGTGCCAGCGGCCTCTTGTCCCCGCCGCTGAATGTGTCAATGAACACCTCCCCGCTGCCCACCACCCGACCCTTGAGGTCGATCACCACCAAGTCTCCGGCCCTTGGAGTGGCACCACCTCCAATTCTCAGCTCGCTGTACCTGATTTTCCAGAATCCAGATTATGTAAATGATCATCTGAAAGGAAATTAATTGAATAAAGGTTTGGAAGTACCGAATTCCATTAGGCAAAATCACTTCCTTCCCTTCTTCCACATCTCTGCATGTAAAAGAAGAAGCATTAACTACAGAGCCTGAGCGTGGCGATGAAAGTAGAAATTATGTTACGTGAAACTAATTGGCTGACTTTGTGTTGGCTTCTTGCTGAGACACTTCAAGTCGGGTTTTGATCTGCTCGGAGACGACTCCGAAGGCGAGGAAGCCGGCCCATGCGAGGCCCGCGCCGAGCCCGAAACGCCGGGTGAGGTTAGAGGCGATCCAATCTGTGGACTCGGGGGCGGATGTGGGTTTGGGCTTGGGATTCACTTGAGCTTTGATCTCACCGACCAGCTTGGATGTTGGTTGAGGAGGCTGGGGCTGGGCCTGCGGTGGCGTTGCTGCTTGCGAAGAAGGCGAGGGAGGAGGAGGAGGGGGTTGTGAGGAGGCCGAGAGGAGGAGTTTGGAAGGTGATTGAGGGAGGACCGACGCAGAACCGAAGATGATGGTAGCCATAGCTTAGCTAGCTACTGAAGTGAAGCCAACAATGTTCAAACTCCAAATGTCGTACAAAGACGACCCTCCGCGCCTTATCTGATGAATTGTTGGCACTTGGCAGTAACAAGAAGGGACCCACACTCATGGGGCAGGGGAAATTTTGGGTGTCCCTGGCACACGACTCTAGGGCATCAAGGATCCGTCGATCTCCAGAATCAACGATGTTCACGCTTTACGCGTGCACTCAGGTGCGCTGTCGATCCTAGCACAAAAATGACGTCGCCTGGCCGTTGTAATTTGGACCCAATAATTCTCAACATGTAGACTTCGTCGTGGCGCGTCGCCAATTAATAATCTGCAAGGCAGGGGGGCAAGCGTATGTCATTGTTGAAGATGAGCAGCTGAGGGACGGGGGAGGAAAGGTTAGAGATAATGAAGCATGAAAAATAGTCCAAGTAACCGAAGATTTGCGTGCAGCATATCCATCCAATGCAGAAAAAACTGATTTCCATCTCCACATAGCAGAGACCTAACGATGCAAAAGAAAAAGGTCTTAACAAAACAGAAACAAAAGAAAGAAAAGGATACAAAGGAAGCCAAGCTCTTTATCAATTTCCAGTAAAAACATCTCTAAATGAACAATGGCTAAATATAATACATTGTATAATTTCTGTTACTTGACAACTTTTTTTTTTGGAAAAAATTTACCTTTCAATTTTCCACCTTTCCACATTGAGCTTTTTGGCTCAACATGCACAGTTACATTGATTTTCATACCGCCTCCAGCTTTTTCCCGGAAACAAAAAACACAACATCCAACTTCCTCATGCAATAGTTCCAGATTTCTGGATGAAATTCATCCTTCTTTTTTTCCTTTGATAGGTAGATGACAACTCAAGAAGCAAGACCTTGTGATTGCAAGGCGCCTTGCCTCATCTCCTCATGAATGTGGGCACACCACCAATTCCATCCACGCAAAACTGCAATAGGGAATTTTGCAAAGATAGCATACAAAAGAAACTGAAGCTCAACAGCAACACACAGAATGAGTGGTAGTTCAGAGCTTTAGCACTCCATGTGACTCTTCCATGGATGGATCACCTGACGAACCCTACAAGATGAAGTAACAATTGAACCCATCCATCAACCCTAACCACCACCTGCTGCTCCACAGTTAGCTCCAGACCCTTGGGATCTGGGATCTCCATCACCCGGTAGCCTGCCTTTATCTTGACCACTAACACTACCTGATGGAATCCTTGGTCTTGGAGCTTGCGCTTGTGTATTTGTGATAGGCCTTTGGAGTGGTCTAAGTGCAGCCATGATCTCAGAAAATGAAGGGCGCAGTTTTGGATCTCTGCAAAGCATAAAAGGAATCATAAGCCTGGAAGCATAAATTCACGAACCGTCTTAAACAGAATGTAAGAATCATTCATACGTCTGCCAACAGTTTTGTATAATATCTGCAATAACAGGATCCATATCCCCAGGTATATCCAAGCGCCGATGCTGAAATCCAACAGCCCCCACAACTTGCATCGAGTTCATTCCTCCCCATGGTTGTTGCAAGGTGGTAAGCTCCCATAGTATGATACCAAAGCTAAATACATCACATCTGAAACAGTAAAACGATTAATTTCTCGTTTTAATAAACATCTAGCAATGAATGTAATTTGCCATCTATAATAAAAAGAAAGGCGATACTTTTCATCTGACAGTTCATTTCGAAGCACTTCAGGAGCCATCCATTCAGCCTGCAGAAAGTATTCTCATGGGATTAAGTTTGACATTACAATGGTCAAACACGACCATATAATTTTTTTTCTTTCGAGATGACAACTTTAAAAGAGAAAATAGCTAGTCATATCTTTTGTTGAAGGCACGCATGCATCCCAATAGCAAGCGAACAAGTAATGTCATATACTTTAAAAGAAAACTTACTGTCCCAGCAGTAGATCTCGAAGAGAGGAATGTGTTATGCTTCATTCTTGACAAGCCAAAATCACAAACCTAAATGGTAAGAAGAGATATTAAAACAAGACAAAACCATTTTCCTTTGATATAAGACTCACTACGTAAGGGGGAAAATCACCTTCACAACCCAATTTTTATCAACAAGAAGATTTGGAGACTTCAAGTCACGATGTACTATTACAGGTGTGCAGTTGTGCAAGTAATTCATCCCACGAGCCTGAAGAATAAACCAATTACAGGAGAAAAAACACTCTAGTAGTTCCAAACCTAGGAGTGTTGCTGTTTACTATTACTTTCACTGACAATAAGAGGATATGAGCAAGTGCCACTTACAATATCTAAAGCCATCCTCAAACGCCTTCTTTCATCTAACTGATTGTTTGGCCGGTGAAGTAGCCTATATAAACTCCCTCTGTGAATTTAATCATAATCAAGTAGCGCCTTTTCACAGTTTATGAAACAAAAAGCCCTTTTAAGAATTGAAGGTACAGGTCTAAACAAAAGAAAATAATAATCCTTCACGAATTTGGTCTTAGTGATAACACAATTGATAACTTCCAAAATCAAAGAAATTAATGATAAAAATACTGAATGTTTGGCAAGAAAAAAAGATTAAGCCTATATTTCATTTAATTTTATAAGGAGACGATGATAAAATCTATGACAACAGACCAGATTCAAAAGAAAAGGGCCAAGCCCGAATGTGAAAGGAACTGAAGTACAAAATGCAATTTCGAATCAATCTCCATGCACCGATACATTAAGTCTTCTGGTAGAATAGTGTATGAGCTGATATGCCTAGAGTCATCAGAGGGATAGGACATTGTGCTTGTAGACTTGTTGCGCTTCATGATGTTTTTATGTTTGGCTTGTTATTTCAGGCTTCACGTCTCAGCACCAGGACCAATTATATATTTTTAGCACGATTAGAAAACTACCATTGTAACATCAAGAATATATGCAATAAGATAGCTGTCTTAGCTATGCCCTCTCTCTATTCTCTAACAAGATACAGATGACAACCTAGGCAAAACAGCAGTAGTCTTGAAAGAAACCAAAAATGCAAAACAGCAGTAGTACTTCCAATTTTGACATGAACAGAAAAGGCAGGAAACATATGATACCTCGGAAGAAATTCTGTAACTATGGAGAGATTTGGAGGTTGAGTCACCGCTCCCATGAAAAGGACAACATTAGGATGTCGTAATCTTTTCATGATCCGGACCTTACAAAATAAACAGTAAAAGTTACATGTTTATAATATTTTGCAGCAAGCATTCACGCATTTTAGAAGGAAAAAGAGATGTGCACATAATGAGAAAACCAAACAAATTCATAAAGGATGATAAGATTAACAAATAACACACTTTAATTGTTTAGATTATTGGTATTCAAACAAAATAACAGAGATAGCATCAGAAGAACATGATCAATGAAGAGATAACTCCTGGAATCAAAATTACCATGCATGATTCATTAGATAACATTAGTAAAGTGAAAGAACACTACCTCACTTCTGAATTCTTCAAGTGCATCACCAGAGATATCCTGGTCCAAGAACCTCTTAACTGCAACTTCCTAATAGAATAATTTGAAGTGACTGGATTTCAATTGACCATTTAATTACATCTGAATGAAGGCAATATTATATAAGCATTATATCATTTAGATAAACCCTAATTATCTAATCATGTGTAAAAATGATTACTTTGACACTTTTTCACAATAGCAAGGAAAAATTGAGACTGCTAGCAAAAATGAAGGGGGCAATTGAGACAATTTAAAATCTTGAACTTTCCAAATACTCATGATGTGAAGCATGAAACCTTTATTATAAAACAGTGACTGCACAATTTCTATAGCGGTACGCATGCGATACTTCACCTTCGCCATACTTCTTAATTCTTATTTTCACCATTCACGCCTCCTGTATGGACTCAACTTGAACCATTTGCAAACTTAAGGAGTGCAGGTCTCTTCTCAAATACTCGATCCATGTTTTCAACTATGATGGAGATCCTGAACTACTTAATGATTGGATCTCCTCCTAATGCAATCAATGGTAGCCTCATTAGGGGACAGAGATAGGGAAGCCATTTGAAAGACACATTTAAAGAAGATTAGTGATGATGCATTACACAAATTTATATGATAAGGCAGATGCGCATCTGGAAATTTAACTTCTACATTAACATACTTCACACATAAAAAAGCACTAATTTTTTAAAAAATTGGACTTCCGCACATAGAAAGATAACATAAACATTCTAGTTGGCATATTGAAGATACAGAAAGGACTCACCGTTCCGTACCATTCTCCCCGATAGACTTCTCCATATGACCCTGACAATAGGAAAGGACAAAGAAATAAACAAATCTACAACAGTGAAGGTACACAGATGACTACGTAGGTTTGTCACTATTTCAGATCAACTTTTATCAAGATAACGGATAAAATGCTACCTAACCCAATTCGTTCCCCCAAAGTAATTTCCTCCCACTGTATTTCCCACTCTGCAACATCATCAAGTGCAATATCCAATTTCACACTCTCATTCCCAGTTGATTTGTCTGAATTTCTATCTCCATCTGGATACCCAGCTGTTCCATGAGAGTCCCTCTCAATTCTACCATCTTGTGCATTACAAGTTCCATGTGTGTCATTCCCAGAACCACTGCCGCCACCTCCAATTTTTTTATCCCTGTCTGCCTGGTTTAAACATGAAGACTCCAACTGCTCGTATCGCTTGGTGACAGCTGCTGCGGTCGCCACTACAGCAGCAGCTGCAGCCACAGGAACTTCAATATTTGAGTCAGCACTGGATTTAGATGCAGCAACCACCATAGAAGATGCAACAACAGCTGCAGTCGCAGCAGCTGCTGCTGCCACTGGTACATTTTTTACAAATTTGACAGCTAAAGGCACTTCATGAGAAACACTTGAATCAAATAGGTGATAAACACCAAGACCATCAACTTCTTTCTGGATCTGCTGCAGTGGCTTTAAAGAATTCGATTTTGTTTGATTTGGCAAAGGCGGCAAAACTGGACCAGGAAGGCCCTCCACTTGAGATTTAGTAAGATTCCCATCTTTTCTGCTCTTTGGTCTTTGAATCTCTCTAGTTCGACTTGGGCCATCTTCCACGGGATCAGTATAAATTTCAGTGAACAGATTAGCAGGTGCGATAACCCCACTTTCCAATAGGACATTGTGGAGCTTCTGAGCTAATTGTGGATTTTCCTTTGCAGCATTAATCATGTACTGGGAGGCGTCCTTCATTTTCATCTTGCGAACAGCAGGGGAACTTACACCTTCAGTCCAAGAAGGAGAGCGAGCATGTGTGAAAGGATGATTTGGTTGACCAGAGACCTCATATACAGGTCCTTTACTTCCCTTGCGGTGATCAAGCAATTCATCTGTTAGTCGAGCTTTTAACTCCGGCGAGACCTCTTTATGTGGGGTCCTATGTCTTGAATTCTCATCCACACTGAAGTCGCTCAAATTGACCTTCTTCTTTGCTTGTACATAATCCCACTGGGAGCCCATTGAACCTGATGCACTGCTGCTACAGGCGCCTACATGGTCAACTTCTCTGATGGACCCCACTCCAGAAAAGGGTTCCTCCAGTTCAATTTGTGATCCTGTTGTATCAGATGGAATGAGTGTTCCAGGATCTGCCATCAGGTCAACAATGTATTCCCTGTCATGTATGCTATCACGTCAGAATGGTTGGCTTCCTAGCCCGTCTCCAAAAAACCTACTTAAATCATGTTCCCTTGCATGTGTGTACACGTATACGAACATTGGCAAAATATGTTATATGAAAAGCATGATACATTATACCTTCCATCATCAAGCTTCACAATGTTCATAGCCACATCATCTGAACCCGTGAACTGCTGCCCTTTTAATAATCGGCATGGAACACCCACATTGTCAGCTAAGACCTGTAGCAATGTTTAACTAATATAACTAGAGTTTTTACAGATTCTCACAAGCCCTGAAGATATTTAATATGCAAAGAAAATGAAACAGAATTTATATATAAAAAAGCTTGAAGACTGACAAGAAAAAGTGATGCAGAGCCATAGTGGTCCCACATGAAGCTTATTATCAGATTTAAGTTTTTAGAATTTTAGAAAGATTTTATTTGATTTAGGATTTAGAATTTTAGGTGAGATTTGATTCAAGATAAAACTTATCTTATTTAATATGTTATTTCTAATTAGGATTCTTTGGAAGCCTATTTAAAGGCCTTAACATCAATGAAAAAAAGAAGACGATGATTTGAAGAAAAAATCCTGCGTAGTTCTCTGTTGATTGAGACTCTTTGTTCGGTGATGATGCTGAACAACCATGGTGCTGATGCCATGGTCCACTGTCAGGTGTCTATTCTGGCGATAATCTTTGGTAGTGATTCCAGAGAAATTAATTCCTTTTATCCCTCTATCCCCTCCATTTATCCTCCTTCACGCATTGTTCGCTATCAAAAAGAAGACAAGCATCATATCTCTGCGAAATATCGCAAATCTGTGATTGTAAATGACAACACAGTTTTCAATTAGGGTTGAACATTTACTGCTATCCAGCTCTCCACATAATTTGCAGGTCCAGATGCATGTGAACTTTACAACCTCAAGGCACATAATTTCTTGACTTCCTGATCTCCCGATGTTTGCTACAGTCAGATGTGCATGACCATGGGTTATTCAGGCCTATATCTCTTGCAGAATGTTGAGTAATCTCAAATCACAACTAAAAATCTCAAATATGCTGCCCAATAAATAGCAAAAAACAATCACTAACCCTGGCTCTCACTATTTCAAGGGCCTGAGGATAATGAACTATTAATGAACCCAGTTTCTTGTCTCTATTCAGCATACATTCATGAAAAAACCAACAAAAGATTGAGACAATGATGTGGTAGCCGTCACAGATGTCTTGTCAACCTCTCCCTATTTCCTCTTCCTTCACATGCCACAGGGTTTGATTGAACTTCAATTTCTCTTTTGCTATTATCTTTCTTTTTTGGTCAACCCCAAATAGTTGGGAAAATGCACTACTTGATTATGATTATGATTATTATCTTTCTTTTTCATAAGATTTTTGGTTGTATAATCTCCTACTTACACGATAATAGCTGATATTTTGTTTATCTTTAACAGCTATAGAGAAATCCTGGATATGTTCACAATTATCTACCAACAAAAATTATGCATAACTTACATAGTAATAACAATGCAACAGCAGAAGCTATAATGATAATGGCCAAGATGACTTTTAAGAAAATCATTAAACATGGATACAAACTAGTTACAAACATAAATTACAAACCTTGAAAAGTAATGCTCGGTGACGAGCCAAACCGATCTTCAGTTGCCCAAGGGGCAAAACCACATTTCCGGCCAACTCCCTTAAATGGTTACTGTGGATTCTCCACGCCTTCAACATTTTCTCAGGATTCTCAACATGCTTACCCATGTTGTCAGCAACCAAAATCGCCAGCTTCTGCACCAAATTATGGTCCACAAACCCAAAAGATTCCAACCTTGATGATACAGCTATTTCTAAAGCATTCTGTTCAAGACGTAGTAGTTCAGAGTCAGAAGCTCTGTTGACCAATATAGCTTCCCAGCTTACACTATCAGAAACAGGAGTCCTTTGCAGATCAACAAGGGAAGGCATCTTATCTGCTGCTGACTCTGCTAAAATTCCATAGAGATCGTAGAAACCATCCAAGATTTTGTCATCATAGCTAAGGGCATTGTAATTCTGTTAAACATAGGAAAATCTACAACATGAGATAGGTTAGGAAGGAAAAGCAATCATCACAGATGTTATGCCTTTCTAGAATCAAGCCTCAAAATTTGAACCTAATAAAAAAGTTGTAGCATCAACTGTATCAAGTAAGAGATCTATTATTAGATAAAATGAATTCCTACTAACAATCGATCATATATCTTAACTGTTTTTAACTGTTTTTGGCACTGCAAAGAAACAAGTAATCTGCCCACACAAGTGGACTGATCCTAAGAAAGTAAACAGTCAACGTAATCATGATCATCATCGTCATCTTCATCATAAATCACAGCAACTCTTATTAAAAATCAAAATGATGGTACAAAATCCACGCAAAGAAACATAGTGGCAAGTTTCTAGGCGCATTCCCTTCCTAACACAACTCTCTAAAGAGGAGACAATGAACTGGAGATTCAACATCATCATACACCTTTCCAATTATGTGGATTTGCTTCATGAGATGATGTTTGCAAATGAAGTATTAACAAGGTCATCTTCCATCACAAAGCTGGTACAACAAAAACCAGTCTGCTTTTACATAAAAAAAAAGTAAAAAACGATCTGACATATTAGTTCTTCTCCAGTTCCAAACGGTTTAAACCAGAAGAATATAAAATAGTTAATGTCACAAATAATTGAGATATTCTTCTAAATTTGGGGGTACACCCTCCATCCGGAATTATTATCACCACAACATTTTTCAAAATGAACTAAAATACAGAGGGAATATATGTTAATATCTATGCCCTCTCTTTTAAGAAGAATCCCATCTCTACTTGCAGCAATTGACCCCACAATTCCCATGTGTGTCATTGTAGTTAAAAGGTTAACCAGCCATTCCTAACCGTCTCAATTGACACTTGGCTCGAATTAGTTTATTACTAGGTGATTCTAAAAGATAACAGTATTATGTTCCTATGTACTTGTTTGATTATAAATGCTGTTACCAAATCATCTTATTATCATGAACCTTATCACAGATAGTTGTTGCATTAAATAGTTGGAAAAACTAAATCTATTGGGCCATGCTGACGAAAAATATAGAATTTGCAGAAGATGTTTGAGGCATATTTTTTCTATCTACGAGGATTCGAAAAACTTTAGCAGTAGTTGCCTCATGCTTGTCACATGATTGCTTATTCACTAAGTTGCTGCTGTTCCAAAAAGAAAACTTATGCATCATATCATGACTCACAACAGATCCTACAACCAAGTTAAACCAACAAGAGAAACCACTACTCCGACAGCCACATCATTTGAATGCAACGATATAGGATCGTCCGATGCATGAATTTCAAAAGAAACAGCAAACACCACATTGCAAGTGGAGTGGCCAGCATAAATACATTCTTATAATATCCTAAGTGAGTTCATTACTATATGCAAAAGGATAGAAAGAGTAATAGCAAAACTCAGAAAACTAACACTAACCCAGTATCTATAAGCAACAAATTCAGCCGGAGTATTATGCAGAGGGCAAGACCCCAGACTAATCTGCTTTGCGGCTTCAATCTGCACGGCCTCCGGATCCTCTCTAGCACTCAACTCCAAAGCCAGCTGTATCTGGTACTCCTCCTCCAACTCAGGATCCCTCGAATTGCTCGAACCCGAATCCCGCTTCTCCGATTCTGCCGCCACAACATTCAAACTCTCCTGTACATCCCTCCTAGAATTAGAATCTCCTCCGGAGACATTGGAAGAAGACGGAGGACTAGAACCATGTCTCGCGGTAACTGAACTCCACCACCCGGCTATACGCGATAACGGTTTTTGCTCCAAGAGCGAACGAGATGGAGGCGATTTCCCACCATCACCCAATCTAGTCCCCTTTGAAGACGAACTCTCCGCAATCTCCGATTGGTTGGGCGTGATATGCAGCTTCCTCAGGAAGTTCCTCATTTCAAAAGTACCAAAATGAACTCTTTAGTAACTCAAATTTGCCGCAGAAACGTCTTGATTCTTGACTTTCCTCTCATGTTCTCGAATAAATAACTAAACACCCAAAAGCTCTATCCTCGTACTTCAACTCAGGGTGTGCAACATACATCGAATATATCCGATTTTCCGTTGCCATAACCTGAAATAAGAAGAATGAGAAGAGCCACTGGATCGAGATGGAGTGATCTGGGCTCCATCTAAATGGAAATCCTTATAATTGCAGGAAGACGAGGCGACCCCAAGAGAGAGTCGCACAGCCACCAGCGCAAAGGCCAACTTGCAGTGAAGCTGGGCCCCTGGAGGGCACGACCACTTGCAGTCTCTCAAGGCTCCAACTCAGCAGGACAAAAAAAAGGATTAAATATTGAGCAAGCAGGGAAAATCCGTCTCTGCTTCGATTGGTGACTCACTATTTTCTTAGCTGTGAATCTGATTGGCAGAGAATCGTATTTCCGTGTTTTTATACGGCGCAAGCCAAATTCAGTTGTAGGGGCTTCCAATTTAAAATATTCCCACTGGCGCAGAATTAACATTGGCTTTTCAAAATGGGCTGTATTTTCCTGAGTGAAAAATTGATTCAATTTTGTGAATTACTACACTAATTTTTATGTTACGTGAAGTACAATTAAGGGGCCGATTGGGGGGCGTGATTATAAGTATATCTACAGTGGATTTTCTAGATTGACTGTGGCATCTATGTTTTTTCGATAGATGGATATAGAAAAAACATGGATACTACAGTGTAGCAAAACATCCAGATGTTTTACTTTTAATCACGCCCCATACGGCAGATAAATAGAAGTTTTTTATCCAACAAAGCTGCGATTGAATGTGTTCACATAAAAAAAACTTTACAAGTAAAGACACACAACCCCCAAATATACTCACTTCTGCCCCGTATAATTAGCTCTATCGTGATTTGATTGAATGGTACATATTGAGCGGGCACTTATGCTTTGTTTTTTTCCCCTCAAAATAGAGCTATTAATATGGGACAGAGAGTGTGCAAATTGCGAAGTTGGAACTTGAACTAAGAAGGTCATATAATGGAAATCACAATAGTTTGAGATTCCATGGAAAATCAAAGTATGCTAGCTGGATGTTGACGTGGGTAACGAATGTTTCAAACTCGGTAAAGCCAGAAATTCAATTTTTTCTTAGAAAAAACAAAGAAAATGCCCTCGTCCACTTGTTTGGATTTAGCTTGTTCTAAGATTAGAATCCGTAACTCCGCCTCCCCGTTGAATATTCTGTGCAAGATCAACTCTCAATGGCATTTGACCTTTGGCTGCTTAACCTACCACTTACCAAAATTGCAGGCCAAGCTGTTGTATCCGTCAATTGCATGAGTAACCATCTTTTGAAATAAAAATACTAGCCGGTCCCACCATTTCTGAGGCACAAGGGAAAGTCCTCTAGTAAGGGTTGGGGCATAGAGGAAGAGAGTCTGCAGCTTCTTTACATATGTCAGGGAGGCCGGACAGATGATGGCCTAAGGCGGCACACGGATAAGTGGTAGTATCCCTTAGGGAGCGCTCCGGTGTGGGCAAGAGCTCATGGAGATGGGCGGAGTCTTAATGCAGGTGGAGGCCGAAGGGTAAGATGTGATTGGAGAAGGAAAGGGTAGAGAAAAGTAATGTGGCTGACTTGAATGTCAGCAGGTGAGCATCTCCCGCGGAAGAAGCATCATTTTCTTAGATGGGACCCTGCAAAAATCGATTGGAGATCACGGGTGGCCTCAGAAATACACCAAAAGCATCATAGAATCTTGGGGCGCCTGCAATTTTGGACGGTTGACCTTTTTGAATGGGAAAAATGATGGGCATGGGCATTGAATATTGATGGAAATGAGAAGTAATAAAGGGTCTTGGTTACTTTTTTTTTTTTTGCTGAAATCTTGGTTACTTGATAGGCACGAAAATTAAAAGTTATTGGATCAACTGTTAGCCATGCTGATGGTCCCCACACTTCTTTCATGCGGATCCTTTTCACCTTCCCATTACATAAGAGCATAATAATATATTATCCAACTTATGAAAGTGACAACAATATCACCTAACCATCTTAAATAGGGAAAATATACTTCCTCCATCCCAAAAGCCTAGTTGCATTTGAAAATAAGTTAAATTTATTCGTATGGAGAGCCAAATCAGTCCAAGCCTCAGCTTACCCCTACACATGCAAGTTCATGAGAATCTATTGCCCTGTAAACAAGTCCATCCACTTAGTGCCGGATCCCTAATTTTTCAAATGCATCTGGGTTCTTCAGATGGATGTAGTGTAAAGAGATAATTTATAATAACATATGTACATTAGACCCATTTCAGTTCTTTTTTCATATCAAAATTAAGTAGCACCTTTTCTAAACTATTTGTGGTCAGCGATACGGATCTTATTCCTCCATTTAGGCATATTTTGGGCTACCTCTTTTGGAAGAGATAGTAAAGTCAAATCCATTTTTATTAACTTCATCTAAGTTCTCTTATGTCTCCCTCTCCTACTCTTAGCATCGTTTATATATATATCTTTTAATACTCTTACAGGGGCATCTAATTGTCTTCTTTGCACGTGCCCATACCAACGCAACCTACATTCCCTCAGCTTCTTCCCTAAATGAGCTACTCTTAGATTCTCTCAAATATATTCATTTATAATCATATATCTCCTAGTTATCCCACTCATCCACCTTAGCATTCTCATTTCGGTTACATTTAATTTATCTATATGACTCCTCTTTGGTGCCCAGCACTCTGCTCCATAGAGTATTGCAAACTTAATGGTTGTCCTATAGAACTTACTTTTAAGTTTTTTGAAACACGCCTATCACACAACACTCCCGAGGCTACACTCCACTTTACCCACCCCGCATTTATACTATGCACCACATCACTATCAATATCTCCTTTTATAAATAATGGATCCTAAGTAACGGAATTGATTATACCTTGGCACTTCTTGCCCATCTATTTCAACTAAGGCTCTATCTATAATTCTACCTTCTTTAAAATTAAATTTTATGCACTTTGTCTTAGTCCTACTTATTTTAAAACCTTTTGATTCTAGAGCATCCCTCCACAATTCCAGTTTCACATTCAAACCTATTTTACTCTCATCAATTAAAACTACATCATCTGTAAAAAAACATACACTAAGGTACATTATATTGCAAATGACTAGTCAGCTCATCCATAACTAAAGCAAAAAGATAAGGACTTAAAACTGACCCTTGATGAAGACCTACCGTAATCGGAGACTCCTTAGTTTCCCCCCAATAATCCGCACATTAGTCACAACCTTCTTATACATATTCTTTATGATATCTATGCAACATCTTATGACACCCTTCTTCTTCTTCTTCAAAACACTCCAAATAAGTTCTATCGTAGACTTTTTTCTAAATCTATAAAGGTCATATAGAGGTTTTATTTTCTATTCATGTACCTCTCTACTAACTGCCGTAATAAAAATATAGCTTCCGTTGTTGACCTCTCCGACATGAAACCAAATTGATTATCTAAAACTTTAGCTACTTTTCGCAAACGTCCTTCTAATACTCTCTCCCATAATTTCATAGTATAACTTTTATACATCTATAATTTCTACAACTTTGGATATCCCCTTTATTTTTATACAAGGGTATGAAGGTACTTCTCCTTCACTCCTCTGACATCCTCTAACACTTCCAAATCTTGTTAAACAAATTAGTCAACCACGTTAAGCCAACATCTCCTAGTGCCTTCCACACTTCAATAAGAATTCCATCGGACCCTAGAGCTTTGTCTTTATTCATCTTCCTTAACGCAGTTCCTACTTCCTCTATTGAGAATCTCCTAAAATAAGTTATCTCTTCAACATAACTAGATTCAAAATCTATCCCACTACTATAATTTTTATTTAATAAATGCTCAAAATACTCACGTCATCTCTCCCTAATTTCCTCATCTTTCACTAAAACTCTTTGATCTTTACTTTTAATACACCTAACTTGCTCTAAGTCCATACTCTTCCTATCCCTAAACTTAACTATCTTATATATGTCCCCCTCCACCTCCTTTGTCCCTAGCCTATTATATAAGTCATCAAACGCCTTAAATTTAGATCCACTTGCTATCTTTTTAGCCTCTTTCTTTCCCTTAACATATCTCTCCCAATTTCTTTGATTTTTATATTTTTGCCACTCCTTAAAAAAATACTTCATTTCCTTTACGACTCTTTGAACTTCCTCACACCACAATGTTTCTTTCTTGATGTCTCTTATCCTACTCACTTCACCAAGTACTTATTTTTTCACTTTTTTAATACAATTAGTCATACTTACCCACACCATTGTTGACTCCTCATTCAAGTTCCAATCCCCTTCAATCCTCAACCTCTCCATAAAAATGTTGAGCATCTCACCATTCAAGTTCCACCACTTGATCCTAGGCTCCATTTCAGTTTTTTTTTCTTAAAAAAAAATATGGCTGCCAAAGGAAGTACCAATAAGAGGTCTCAAATACCATGCAACAACCGAAACTAATAGTTTATTTTTTAAAGTGAAAAAGTTAATAATCAATGTGATGGATGATCATATAATCCTCCCAACTTTTTAATATAATGTGGAGCCTGTTGACTAACCAATTGAATCCATCTAATCCCTGTGTCCTTCAGGTACACAATGAAACAATATAGATATGACATTATATTTTTTGTTTGTTTCTTTTTCCTTAACAGGGTGTGCCCAAGTTCTTACGGCCCAGCTATAAAAGGCAAACAACTTGCCTCCCAGAGCACTGTATGCCACCATTAATCTCCATCGCATACCTAGTTAGCCAGGATACAAACCCTAAGGATCTTGGGAAATGATGGTTAGAAGGTAATATATATCAGAAGAAGAAAAATTCCCCTTAATGTTTTTTAGAACACCGTAGCCTGCCCCAATCCCCTAGGGCACGTACCAAGGCCCATTCATCATGCGCACAAAGTAAATCGAAAAATGACCGTGTGGGCAGCCAATGGAGTGGAGGACTCAGGACCTCCGCTTCAAGAAGCGTATCCTAACCATCACACCAACACCCTGTCGTTTATTCTCCTCAATCCTACAAGTATTCCCCAAGTTTGTTACCATTAAAATTCTAATTCGCTCCCCCATGTGCAAGGACTAGACGAAATAGAAAGAGGAATATCAGAAGTCAATGAGAGCACAAGGTTAGTATTATGATATATCCCATTCAATGCACATGGAGGGCCCGTGCATCCAATTTCACTGGTGGGATCTTTACCAAACCATGGGTGCCACTTCGAAGCTTCAAATGGGCCCATTATGTGTGGCCTGGAGGTCATTTTGCGCAGAGCATATCTGATATCTCATGTTTTATTGAAGTGAACGTCATTATCACAGGAGCGTGCGTTTTAACAGAGCAAAGAGAGACAAGATAATTATACAAGATTCTATTTGAGTTCTGTCTGTTCTCCAACTTCCTCTACGTAAAGGCGGCTTATCTGCTTGGATAAGGAACAAGGAGGACGATCCATTCGAACAACTTAAAAGACTGTAATGTGCATTGTGATATACATTGCGTAGCTAAGCGAGATAATTCCATGAAGTAGGATGAAAGGAGTCATAGGGTCTTAACAAATAAAAGGGGAGGAGGAAGAACAAGGGTAAAATGTTATTCTTAGAAGTCTTGCACCAAATAAAAGTAATAACAGGTTTACTAACAAGCTCCTGAAAGCTCGTCAAAGCAAAGATTCTCCAATAATAACAACTAAGCAAAGACTCTCCAACTCATATATAAAGGACAGGTAACTCCTTAATCAAAACATAATGGAATAACCAATCAGCCAAAGGGGGCTCATAAGGTGGTGATTCAGACCACGCTGCTCATAAGTCAGTTAAATAACAAAAGTTATTTCATGCTGGCGTATTTGCTTTTTTTTTGGGTAACAATATCTTTACGCATAACGTGCACAAAAATGGGGGGAATGGTGATTGATGATATAGATCGTCTAAGCATAATCAGAGCCATAAGCAATTTGGCTATAAGTAAGAAAGTGTAAATGCAAAGTGCTAAAAAAACATGACTTCCTGTTCAAGCATAACTTTCCCATAATCAAAAGGAAATACTTTACCAATTTAAAAGGCAAGAGTTCAACAACATATGTTTGTGATCAAAATGAAAGGAAACAACAACTGACCTTTACCAGAATCGAGGTGAGAGCACAACTTCATGTAAGAAGGAGAACAATGATATAGAAGTTTTCTGCTGTCAGTTTCCACAAATCTGAGACTCGTACTCACAATTCTTCATTGCCAAATTGCATAAAGTCCAGCCAGTAGGTAGCAACGATCAAAGGATCAGCCCCCACATTCTTCATTGCCTCCCATTTGAGAAGTACTAGGTTTGCTTTAAATGCCTCAAAGCAGTCCCTGTGACCGCCGTCGAAATCATCTGTCGTAATAGATAATACACATTATCAATTCTCCTTGATGCTCAATCAGAGTTGACATATTGGTAGCTCTAAATGGCCTCGGCGGAGCAAGGACCATTCGAAATGTATGTCGAATGAAAGATGCCACATTTAGCAATCCTTTGAAGAAGATGGCAGATGCATACCTGGAACTGAAAAACGAGATATTATTGTTGATAACAACCCACTTTGATCTATCCGTACAAAGTCGCATTACACCATTAAATCTTATCCAGACGAATATGCATCGCGGATTGTCGGGAGGGAGCGAACAGTAAATCTTGTCCTTGGATGACGCAAAATCCATAGAAAGTTTAATTTGTGCAAAAACAAGTCCGCGAGGAGAACAAGGAGGGGGTAGGAAGACGAGCCAACCACACTGGGACCCTAAGCAAGGCCACTTCATAACGTAACTGGGCAGGCGTATATGTCTGTGCCACTGTCGTTCAGAACCGCAGTAAAGCCTCCAGCTTTGCGGTCCCAAAGTCAGGGCTCTTCCGACGCCGGGGGATGGCGCTTTTCCGCGAATACGAGCTTCCAGTTGCGACAGACAGCACGAAAGCGAACATAATCAGTGGCTATTAGACATTGCAAGATGAGCTCCAGCAGCTCGTCCGGGAGCGACGACCAGCCTGCGTCCAATTGGGAGGGCCTACTTAGCTTCTTCCCAGAGAATCGTTCCATTGTTGTGGGCAAGAGGGAGATGATCTTACCAGCGTCCGGTTGGGGCTCAATCCTTTCCTCCTTCACCGACTCCGGTTTCATCGCCGGCAACATGCGGCGATCTCCAGCCGCAGCCTCTGCGACTGTAGAATTTCCGCCGGCGAAGTGGGAGACGGAAGTGGCGATGAAACGTAAAGGGAGAAAATGAGGCCCACCACTGGTAGTTTGTGTTATGGGCTTTTCTGCATTAGATATTTAAATTGACGGCCCACGGCCCAGTACCTACATGAGTATTTTCCGGACTTCTTAAGGGTATTTTAGTAAGTGAAAAGTTGTATTTATAAATGAGAATCTCTCTATAGCAAAACCCTAGCCCGAACGCTTCCACTTGCTCTGCCAACGGTGAGCTAATGAAATCCTTAATCGGATGTTTTTATTGAATCATTTCCGTGTTAATCAATAGGGTTTCGATTTGAATAGGCTGAAATTTTGGTATGAGATTGTGTGTCGGTTGATGATTTTGGGTTTTTTATTTTGGTCTGGTTGTTTGGAATGCAGAGATGGTGTCCCTGAAGCTGCAGAAGCGGCTTGCCGCCAGCGTCCTCAAATGCGGGAAGGGCAAGGTCTGGCTGGACCCCAACGAAACTAGCGAGATCTCAATGGCCAACTCAAGTGAGTATCATCATCGCTTCTTCGTTTCTTACGATATAATTGTATTGTTTGACAAAAAATTTCTTTGATCTAATTGATTTACAAAGTTTTAGATTAAGTTCCGTGGTCCTGTACCTTGTTGCAGATAGTTATAAATTGGTTCATTGCATATTATTTGGCCTATCCATTACTATAGTTTTGACTGTTATTTTTGTTATATTATCTTTTTTAATTCCTTCTATAGTTGCAGTTATGATGATTGTTTTGGAAGCTGAACAGCTTTTGTTTCGTGCATTGTTCACGTAATGGTTTCTTTCTGAATCTTGCTGTTGAAATTTTAATGATGTACAAAAGTTTATTTTTGTGAACCTGAAATGTTGTGATGTCGCTGGTTGCAAATGCTGGCACTGGTTTTTAGTGGGTAAAGCAAAGTTCTTTCCAGTGAGTATTATTAGTCATTTATAAAGTGCGCCGAGGTAATAGATTATTATTATGAAATAATGCAATCTCAGTAAGTAATCGAAACTGAATATGAATTTTCGATTCTTACTTGTGCTGCCTGATGTGCAAATTTCACATTCTGCTTCATTTTCTTTGCTGATGTCTTCGATTTTTCTTTTCTCAAAGAGATATAATATAAGTTGTCATTGGAGAAAAAGTATTGGTCCCAGGGTCAAATTTCATAGTTATACAGTGCAAGGGTGCGCGAGTCTTGTTTATATAAAAAAGCAAGCTGTTTAAGTAAGGATGCACCAAAGATTATTTCAGGTTGTTCATTCCCGTTCATTGTTTTTTTTAATATTTTTCCTTCTGCCTCTGTTTATTTGCACATACAACAGGGCAAAATATTAGAAAACTTGTTAAAGATGGCTTCGTTATCAAGAAGCCAATGAAGATACACTCTCGTTCTCGGGCTCGACGGGCAATAGAAGCAAAAAGAAAGGGGCGACACTCTGGTTATGGTAAGCGCAAGGGTACTCGAGAAGCTAGGCTTCCAACGAAAGTTTTGTGGATGAGGAGAATGAGGGTGCTCAGGCGCTTGTTGCGCAAATATCGAGAGTCTAAAAAGATTGATAAGCACATGTATCATGACATGTACATGAAGGTCAAGGGTAATGTTTTTAAGAACAAGCGAGTTCTCATGGAGAGTATTCACAAATCTAAGGCTGAGAAGGCAAGAGAGAAGACTCTTTCAGATCAATTTGAGGCGAAGAGAGCCAAGAGCAAGGCAAGCCGAGAAAGGAAGATTGCAAGGAGAGAGGAACGATTGGCACAGGTTAGTCAATGTGTAGCTTAAGGCCATTGTGCCCTTTTCTTGTCATTGTATTCTGTTCAATTGACTGTTGGTGGAGGTAATTTGATTTGCCTCTTTTGCTGAAACTGTCTTTTATTCTTCCTTCCGCCCTGTATTAGTTGATAAATTTGCTTTTCCAAAATGATATTTTTTTTTCCAAAATGATATTTTACTTTGGAAAACCAAACATATCTACTAATTCAAGGCGAAGGTAGCATTCAGGTGGAGACTTGTAGTGGTTTTCTTTGTAACTTTTCCCTTTGTTACAGTCTACTCGATCTAGTTTGATCTTACTATAATCTAATTGTCGTCTGGACTTTTCCAATTGCATTAAAAATTTGCAGGGCCCTGTAGAGCGAGCTGCTGTTCTGCCGCCGGCAGCAGAGTAAGCCTTTCCAATTTTTCTTTGTATTTGTCTCGGTTTTTGTTACGATCTTAAATTGTTGATTTTTTTGCAGGGGAGCCAAGAAGGGCAAAAAGTAGAGTTATCGAGAGTAGTAACTACTAGCAGACTCAGGAATTTAAAGTTGTGAATGTCAAGGCCAGAATTCTGTTCAATCGGGTCTTTTTTCCAATTATGTTTTGTTTTTGTCAAGGCGTGATTACATCTTGTTTCTTGTTTACATTTTGTGGACACTTGTATCTCATGGTTGTTGGTAATAATTTTGACTTTTTAGTTGCTCTGGAGAATGTACCATTTAAACGCATTGGAGTAAAATCATGTGCTTTCCGCTGGCTTATGAGTGGATGTTGGCGGACTAGATGATTTGATCTTTTAAATTGCTCTTTGGGTTGCTTAGTGGGGTGTTAGTGAATTGTAAACAGAATATTTATTGAAGGAGATTGGCCTCACCTTCATGAAAAGGGATCCGACTGTCTTTGCAACTGCAGCTGATGACCGAAGTAGATACTGAGACCAAATTGCTGTAGATCAAGGCACAGCACAGGCCTTGTTTTCATACATAGTCTCGCATTCGAGGATGAAACTGTCTAAGCAGAGATGACACCGGCAAAAGTGGAGGCTAGTTTGAGCTGAGGCAGAAAATCGGTAGCCTTGTGAATTAATTTTGAGATGTTATGAGAAACTGTGATATGACTTTCATTAGGTGCTTTTGGAAGAGGCTTGCAATCGTATTGAGCAGGCCTCTGGCAAGTTGATTGCTTGGTACTGATAAAAAAAATGGATTGGCCAGTAAAATACTTCGACTGCATTGCTCCGAGGTTCTTATAAAGAAAACATCACCGCTTGTTCCATGTATTAATGAAGATAAAAAATATAGGCCAGATTCTTGATGCAGAATGAATTAGTGAGAAGTTGATTTGACGACATTATTCTACATATGGCATAAATTGGGGGGGAAAATGATGGGAGCTGCTAACAATTGAGAACAATAATGCATGCACCTGCAGGGATAGAGGTTAACCCAGAGTATCTTCTTGCAAAATTTATAAAAACACCTTCAATTACGATTCCTACTAAGCTTTTCCCGCTGAACCAAAGAGGTGCATTTTTTCTGCAATTACAGCTTGCATGGCTTCTCTAGCTGATGTCATAACATGCACCAAATCTTTTTGGGGAGTTCGCAAGCAATCCATGTAAGCACTCCTTACCTCTGTATTAACGTTGAATTTATGGACTCCAAGTTCAATGCATTCCTGCATAGATCAGATTTGGAACTGGTTAATATACACTTCAAAATTAGTGTTATTAGTTCCATCCTTTACTGTAAGGGCAACACAGCAAGTACATGCATAGGTTACAAGATCTAAGGTGCCAACTAGCAGCCAGACCATGGTTAATGAATGGAAACCGATTGTGCTCGTTGGCCATTTTTTTAAAGATTGCTATAAGCCCCAAACAAATAAAGCTGCAAAATTAAAGCTCTACGACACTCTAATTAAGTAGACAAAATTCCATTGATGGCCAACACTGCAATGCCTTCAAAACCATGTTTCATAAGTGCACCTATATTTCCCAGTCATGCCCTGACCGTGAATCTAAACTTCATGAGTTCTGAAAGGAATAACTTATTAGTTTTATATGCTCTCTATTTCCTGATAGTTGTTTGAAGTAAAAATGATGGAGTCATATCCAACAGGTTATAGGTAATATTACAGTCTCAAATGGGCATAGGAATTTTAGTTTATCATTCATCACAATTGTCCTCCTCATCATCTATGCCTTGTCCCAACAATAGTTGACATGGATTCTAAACTCAAATGATGATGTAGAATCAATGTACGAAATTCAGAGATTTCTCGAAAGTGGATGTTATAAGCCATAGACATAATCGGCACCTCAAAGTATTTAAAGATTTACCTTTATGAGTTCCTTCGACAATCCAGATGCTCCATGAAGAACTAAGATGACTCCTTTCTCAGAAGTCATTGCTTGTAATTCCTGCAAAGTAAGGAAGTGAATTACATTAAAAAAAATTGCACTAGGAAAAAAATGATCATCCTGCCAAAAAAATCACTCGGTCTTTGATATATCAACTTAATTAGACATAATGAGAACTTCAATGGAAGTCACAACACCAATTACTACAAAAGACGTAAACTTTTTCAGTGGGGCATGAGTTGCTACAAGAACAAGTGGCACTGATATCAGAGGTTAACCCAACCACTTATGAGATAAAAATGTCATACGTTTGTTAGATTATATCTGCTCGTAATAAGTCCTCAGTGTTAGTTTTTTACACCATAGAGTACTAAACTTGACTAAACTACCCTCTATAATAGACTCCCTCCATCCAGTTCCAAATGAACTGATCTTAGTTCATTTTAAAAAAGCTTATCTTAATAATAACTCCGGACGGAGTAATGAACTAACACTGAGGGCTTGACCAAATCACGAGCAAATATACTTTAACAATGTTCAGCAGCTATTTCTTAGTGGCTTCATGCATTTCTAAGCGTCAGTGGCAGCTCTTTTTTTAGTTCTTATCTCATCCTATCATCTCCCTAGTTTCTCTGCAATCCAGTAAGTCCTACCTCTTCACACTGCTGCAAAAGTCTAACCAGTGTGGGATTTTGGATTCACAATATCTCGTCAACAATTGACAATGTTGACATCACTACTAAGCCTAATATCACCATTTGCAACATCAAAACTGGGCTGAAATAATGATAATATTCTAAAATGTTGACCTATATACTCCGTTACACAACGAAAGTTAGGATAATTTTTGGAAGATTTATTTGCATCTCAACTTATTGGAGAATCAATCAACAATAATAGTTCTATGAATGCTTCAACTTTGAGAAAATTTATGAGATTCGCCATTCATAATAAAACTCTACACGTAGAGTTACAAGCAAATCAACACCAAGATTTAGCTTGCAGAAGGCATTACCTGTAGCAAATCAAGTCTGAGGTTGGGTCCACTAGCTGGGTATTTACCATGAACATTTCCAACACATACAGCTAAAGCATCAATTCTTGTTTCATCAATGAATTGTCGAGCCTACAAATAAATACGAAAGACATACAGATATACATCGTCACAATCATCAACACCATATCCCATCATATGGGGTTGATAATAAAAGATAGGTCAACTTCATCCACATTTTAATTTTTATTTCAATAAAATTAATGATTTCAAAATCAAAATTCCTTACACATTAGTTCATCATTGGTTCAAAGATTGAGTTAAATAATTACTTGAGTAACATCAGTGAGCCTTGCTTCATAATCTTCGACAGTCATGTCATCTTCTGTCCCAGATAATCGGCCAAGTTCAGCTTCAACAAAAATATTTTTTGAATGTGCCAGTGATGATATGTACTTCGTGTATGCTAGATTTTCGTTATAAGGAAGGTGAGAACCATCTGCCATGACAGAGTCAAATCCCTACAGGGAATATTATGTAATGAGAGGAAAGTTAGTGGTTGGAAGGCAAAAGTAGCTCAGTACAAAAAGAAAAAATTATAGTATATCACTTACTAACTCTAGAGCTTCCACCAGCTCCAGCTGGGAATTACCATGATCAAAGTGAACTATTATTGGCACCTGGAATCAGAAAATTGTGACGATAATCAATGCAGCATACATAATTTCAAAAACTTTTGTTACTTCTAAGAATTTATAGTTGAAATAAGAAACAAAAAATTAAGAAAGTTTCAAACGTTGACATAGATATAAGGATTTGGTAGTCAGCACTGAGACAGAGGGAGCAATAGCGCTGTGAGGGCAACAGAGAATTGGAAGTTAGTAAGGCTGGTGCTAGGACAGAGCACCCCCCAAATGCAGGGGGAGCGACGAAGCCAGGCGGAAAGAAAATGTTAATTGATTTGATTATACTCTTTCATATCTCATGTCTTTGCTGCGACTTTGGATCACCCCTTGGATGAACTTGCATTCGAGTTGGCAATCCAGTAGGAGAAATAGTGAGCACTTAAATAATACACTACTTGTTATGGTTAGGAATATAGACTTGACTGCAATTATAATATCTATCACAAGTTGTATCTATAATTACCTTTTTGCCCTAAGTGGCAAATTGAACCGTGTGCAAACTACAGTTTTGCTAAAGAGGGTTTTTAGACAAATCCCAGCATGTTTTAAAAAATTCTTTGCTGTGTGCTTGGGATGTGCGTTTTAGCCTTCTTTAGAAGGTCAGTTTGGGGGCAGTGAGCTATCATTATCTCCGGGATTGTTTGAGAAAGAAAAGCTTAATTAGGCATGTTTTATGAATTAATATCAGAAAAAAAAGGCTTTTAAATGACTTTTAGATACCCGAGATGTGATAAATCTCCTCATAATTATTACCTAAACTGGGAACAATCTAGAAGTACTAAAGGAAAAACCTTTGCATTGTACCGAGAGAATAGATTCAATATATTCTTGCATTAAAAGCTGTACTGAAACCATGTAGTTATGCTAGTATCAAATTCCATTCTTACATGTGAATCCACCCTTTGATGACCAGGGTTGGACCTCTTCCAATTGTGGAATGAGGTCCCAGGTTCAAGTCAGGCCTCATAATCATAATCAAGTAGCACTTTTTCCCAACTATTTGGGGTCAGCGACATAGATCTTACTCCTCCATTCAGGCCCGTTTTGGGCTACCTCTTTTGTAAAAGATAATAAAATCAAGTCAAATCCTTTTTTATCAACTCCATCCAAGGTCTCTTAGGCCTCCCTTTCCCTCTTTTAGCATCATTTACATGCATCCCTTCTAACATCTATTGATTTTCTTTGTATATGCCTATACCAATGCAACCTACATTCTCTCAACTTCTAAAGGAGCTACCCCTAAACTCTCTCGAATATATTCATTTCTAATCCTATCTCTCCTAATTATCCCACCCATCCACCTTAGCATTTTCATTTTGACTACATTCAACTATCTATATGACTTCTCAATAGTGCCCAGCACTCCGCTCCGGCCTAATGGCTGTCCGATTGAACTTGCCTTTAAGCCTTTTTGGAACACGCCTATCACACAACATTCTTGAGGCTGCCTTCTATTTTACCCCTACATTTATCCTATGCACCACATCATATTATCAATATCCTCTTCTTTATGGATAATAGATCCTAAGTAACGGAAATGATCACACATTGGCACTTCTTGCCTATCTATTTCAACTAAGGCTCTACCTATAATTCTACCTTTCTTAAAATTAAATTTCATGCACGCTGTCCTAGTCCTACTTATTTTAAAACATTTTGATTCTAAAGCCTCCCTCCATAATTCTAGTTTCACATTCAAACCTACTTTACTCTCATCAATTAAAACTACATCATCGGCTAAAAGCATACACTAAGGTATACTATCTTGCAAATTACTAGTAGGCTCATCCATAACTAAAAAGAAAAGATAATGACTTAAGACACTTTATAAAGACCTACCATAACCGGAAGCTCCTTGGTCCCCCACCCCACCCAATTGTTAGTACACTAGTCACAAACCTCTCATATATATTCTTTATAGAGGTTATTCCTATGATAAAAAAAATTAATCTAAAATAAAAAAATAAAAAAATGCATACTTACATTAGACTGTTTAGCAGCGGAAATGCAACACGCGACCAAGGGCATGCCACCTTGCTTTAGGGCACTTGGGTGAATCTGGATAAGAAAAAAAGGTTCAAATGAGTAGCACATCCACAAAAGATAGCTATTGTACTATGTACTGCAGGATGAAATCTCCATCTTGATTGAAAGAGAAATTTTACATGCTTATTTGATTAATAGTGATTTTTTCAAGTAGAAACATGTTTCAGGAAAATGGTGGTATGTTAAGATTAGAACATAGATAAATTGAAAGTTGTTTTAATCAACCCAAAATATGACTAAAGTACCCACTGTGCTAAGAAGAACCGACACTAAGGACTTAACCAAAATACGAGTAACTATACTCAAATATAAAGCAACCAACAGAAGTTACATCTCAAATAACCTATATGAACATTATCACAAAAAACCAAAGCTAATAATGTTTAGAGTGAACATATCGTAATAAGAAATTACCAGCAGAATAGCAGGACTCTTTTCTGCTTCTGCAGCGGCAACAACTGCTTGAACCCCTTCAAGGTTATAAACATTAAAAGCGCCAACTGCATATCCGCCATGCCTTGCATTCTTGAAATAGAAATACAACGCTAGAAGAGTAAGCAATATTGAAAGGGAAAAACATCTGAGTACTACATAAGAATGATATTGGCAATGAGACTCAGTCAGTGAATCATACAAGAAGAACATCCTTTGTTGAAGATTTTCGAGGAGCAGTAGACCAATTTTTTACTACGTCTGCCACGGCATTACTATCACCGACATTACCTACGAATAGAAAGCCTTTCAGGTTAATGAATAGAATAAATTTATGATATGAAACTTAACATCAAGAGTCATGAAATCTGATCATTACCCGGAAACACTATGTATGGCACCCCTGGATGTCTACTTTCAGGACCAAGCTGCCACAAGGGAACACCAGCCAAGGCTTGCCCAACCACCCTGGCACGTTTTGCTTCTAAAGCTTTTGTAGCAAGATCTGATGAGGTAATTCCACCCTGAAATACAATAACCGCAGTACATTCAATTGGGCTGCTACATAGATCTATCTAAAGGACATGAAAATATATTCCATCATTAGCCAGATGTATAAATGCAGTTTTGGTAACTTACGAAAGAAGTCACAGTATCAAGACAATCTCTCTAGCACTTAATATAATAAGAATCTTCAAATTAAAGAAAACGTGCATACCTTAGCAAGAATATAGCGGGGGCGAGTATCTACTCGTCTGACAATGTCCACCAATGCAGAACTAACTTTGAAGTTAATTTCTAAACTTTCTGAAGGTGCTGAAGAGTGTAGAAAAATGAAACAGTTAGAAAGTTTGAACTACTTATAAGAGGGAGAAGGTAACTGAGAAAATATTCCCACAATCATAAACTTTAAGTTATAACAGGAAAGGTGATAGTAAAATGGGAAACAGGTGGGGTGGGGTGGTGGGTCCCACCTGCCCCTCTGTATTTAATCAGATGGTGCATGGTAATCGATGGTGCATGGTTCATAATCAGATGGTGCATGGTAATCGATGGGGTGGTGGGTCCCACCTGCCCCTCTGTATTTAATGCAAGATGCCGGATGGGCCAACAGGCCGCAGCGCCCCACCTGTGGCGCATATAAACAGACTCTAAAACAAGTCTTTCACCAACAAGAACCTTTTATTGATGGTAAACTTAATAAACAGGACTCAATGGTAAATAGAGTGACGTGGGGCAGCTCATTGTTACTATGTAACTTGCACGTCATGAAGAAACTTACAGTTTCCGGTAATAAGATCGCGGCTTGTTACTATAAGAGTATCTTTTTGAGCTCGAAGAAAGACATTGGCCATATCAGCTGCCCTACTAATCTCTTCTTCTCTCTCTTCCAGTGATCTCATGGCGAGTTTATCAACAGACACCTATGACAAAAATGAACCAAAAAACACAGAATTAGATTATGAACAAGTCAATTGTGTACAAAACAAAAAGAGAAAAAAATGTACTTCTTTCAACTAAGTTAAATTGTAAAATGATTGTTACACCTGTTGATTACCTCTATGCATTTTAGCATATGGCCGACTTGGCTTTTGAGCGCCTCAACCTGTTTTGTTGTTTTTGGCACATATGATCCAACAATTATAAGACCTCCACTACTTTTTGTGTCCATCCCTATGTCTTTTAAAGTGATTGGAGGCTTGGACTTTATTCCAATCCTAGAAGAAACAAAACTAGCAGCTGTGCGGCATAAGAAACGCTTCCCTTTCATTTCCGCCTGACAGTTAAATCATATTAGAAATAACATTTATGGAACTGAACCCATAACAACCATTTTTTTAGAAGGTCCTGTCTGAAAATTTGTAAAATACTCTTACATCACTTGCCTGAATCATTGCGAATGCAAATACAGCCACATCTCTATCACTGGCTGCATTCACAATACAAACTGAACCCTGGGAAACGGCAATTATTCAGACTCGAAAATTGTAGAAGCACAAAGTTCCACGTGCAAATGAAATCAAGATAGCAACAGAAATACTAAAACATTCTTCTCTATGGTTAATGTGTGCTTCTAGAGATAATTTACCTTTGCCAGTTGGCAAAGTAGATCACAAACAGCATTGGGTCCACCATCTCGCAAAAGAGAAATTGAGATAGATGCCACTTTGTTGGCTGCAATTCTACCCTTGGTCTTCTCCTCAACCCACTAACAATTTACAGGAACACTCAATCACATTATCAACACAAGAAAATTAAACTTAACACATTAGCTTTATCTCCCTTTACTAATTCATGTCCAAAGTTGCACGCAAACCATTATTGACAGATTTGTACCTGACAAAGATTAGAAGATTTATAACCAAATGCTGCATCTTTAGCAAACTCTGTATCCCCCGCTGGAATAAGTCTGTTTCAAAATATCAGTGTTAATCAGCAAAAAATGCCTGAAAGAATCCCAATCACAATTTTCTCTCAATAATGCAAGGATATCTTTCTTACCTATCAGAATCTGCAACATAATGTACATCATTAATAGTATAACGGCCCCCTTGAAGAAAGAAAGGGCAAATGATCCATGCATCCATCTCGCCTAATACTGAAACAACCGCATCTGCTTCCTGAAAAAAAAAATGAAAACCGATATCGTGTCCTTCAGCATAAGAACAAACTTGTGATATTGATGCCAGAGATCCAAACATATTATTTATCCTCTCATAGAGCCAGTTCCATCATTGGAAAGGCATAATAATTATGGTAAACTTCATCAGGTTGCTCCCCAGAGTGTTTCCTCAGACGGGCATTTGACATACAGCCTAGTCACTTTATATGGTGATCCTAATTATGACATAAATTTCATGTCGTCAAGGGACCAAGTGGCCAATTTAAAGCATAAATGATGATGATGATGGTGACCAATAAGTTCTTATTGTGTAAGTATATTAGAGAAACAATCATGCTATAATACAACAGCTGCAATAAACTAGTGCAAGCACAATATCTTGAAACGGTTCTGCAATTATAAAAATCTTTTGTGTCAAGTTGGAGAAGAAACACCTCAACAACACCTAGATGGTGTTAGAGGTAAGGTAACACTTAGTATTGATGATCTCACATTATGTTGGCCAAAACGTAAATATAAGTTTCCTGAGGCTTAATCCTAGTTACTAACATTTGGCATGTCAAGGTATGCAGACAATTGAGTTTGCATGTCTGGGACACAAATTGACGTGGAGAGTCGAGCCAACTGGACAACATATGGATATATTGGACTTGAACTGGACACTGGTCAATTGGGACATGGTAGACTACCAGATGGATCAGGCTGATTAATTGGATAGTTCAATCGGCCACCCATTAACTCAGATGGACTGCACATGGAGTGTCCACTAAACAGGCCGCCAATAAAGTAAAGGGCTACAACCCCAAGGCATAACCAGTGACCCCCTTCCTGCTTGTCAACACTAGAAGTTTAAGCTGGTTAAAACTTGAAACAAAGAATAGATTAACAGGAAAAGTTAGATCATCCACACTGTTCAAAAAAGTCAACTCTGCAGCGCAACCGTCATATGGACTTGTCAGCCACTGACTTTCAGCCACTCTAAGATCAGAAGAACATTTCAAAAACTAGCTATTGTAGAAGTGAACATTCATAATCACAATCAAGTAGCATCTTTTCTCAACAATTGGAGGTCGGCAACATGGATCTTACGCATCCATTCTAGCCTGTTTTGTGCCAACTCTTTTGTAAGAGATAGCAAACCCCTAACTCCATCCAAGGTTATAAAAATAATTGAAGATTACCGAGCAAAAAAAAATTAAAATTGGATAAACTTCCATAATAATTATATAGTTAAATAGGGTAATTAGGACAGCTCCAAATTTGATTTAATTTTCTTTTAAACCGTAGTTATCATGTCTGGGGTTGCCATACACTTTTACAGATAATTTAGAGCAATAATTAGCAAGTATTTGAGATTTATTTCAGGAGTTATGACTTTAGCACGGGAGCTCTTTGAACCTTTATACTTGAGTTCTTTAAAACATCGTACTTAATGAAGTGTATAAGCTTAAAGGGCACAAACAATAATTTAGCTCAAAGTAATAGATATTCAAGATTCAAGACTAAAAAATCTTGACTTTCAACTGAAAACCAATGTCGACTTCAAGAGTAAATGACATTACCTCGGGAAAATGACCCCGAAGTGTAGAATCACCTCTGAGAACCACCGTGTAGTCTACATTTCCAAATGATTTAGCCGCAACACTGATATTTGTACATATCTCCTTTGTTAATATCATAGCCTGCCAAATCCCAAAGACATAACGACAAGTAAAAATTTCCAGTCTCATATGGAGAAAAATAATTCTTATGAAACGGCAAAAGGAGGTGAAGGCCTTTTACCTTCTCAGAACTCAAAGATCGTGAATTAGTCAAAATGAAAAAACAGGAAGACTTTTTGCTGAACTGGTCAACCAGAGATTCTACATTCCTACATAAAAAATTATAGCCCATCATTTTTATCTCTGCACAAAAATCCTCTCCCCATAAGGGGGGTAATTATGTGTGCAAACTTTGAGTGGCACTGTAGTCTCATATCTGGGAAAACAGAAGCTCACAGTACAGAGAGATGAAAAGACTAAGCAAACATTGACTAGTAAGTCATACCACTCTGTTAAAACATCTATGTCATGAACGGTTTGAGTCCCTGTGGGATCGTCATCCAGAACAATTAAAACCTTTGATGCACCCTGAGATTCGATTTTACGAATATCTTCACTGGGGTCTTCAGGCCATTCAGCTGGGAGTGAATTCAGAATATCTTCTTTCTTAAGAACCAGGAGTTTGGCTTCAACTTTGACGCCTGTTAATTCCTCATACACCTGAAGATGCAGTGGTTAGTAGGAAATAGCATACCTAAACTTGCCGAGATCATACTAGAGCTTAAGCAATCTATTTCTTAATTCCAAAGACTATGTAAGCAACAAATATTATAATGGTTGATAGTGCGCATTCTGGATAAAAGAGAATAGGACCACATTTTGAAACATTGGATGCTTTGATTCAGAAGAAGCAACAATATGCTGAAAAAGCAGGCTGTTTCTGTTTCGGGAGGCACCAGAAAAGGCTGTTGCTGCAAAAGCATCTGAAGAAAGAGCTTTCTCTTTCTTCTTTTTACATTTTGGAATGAAAGGCTTTCTCAGCGAGATCTTGCCAAAACAAAAACATTGGTCGAAAGCCATTTAGAGCATCTTAAGTCTCGGTGGAGCCACCGTGACCAAGCCGAGATCTCGCGAGATTGTAAATCAGGGACCCAATACATAAATCTGGGCATCATGTTCAGTTTTCGTACAAATCATGGAGTTGCTATTCCGCTAATATGTAGAAGCTTCCAATATTTTGATAATGGAGATTCACTTCATTAATGTACCTTGACAACAGCAGCATCATCAAGCCGGCCCCAGCCAGCTGCAGAACCTGATCATATGTTGGATAAACACATGTTAAGATTCCCATTTCACCGAACTCACTATTTAACATAATAGAACTGTTAACAAACTGTAGATATAAAGCCATGGGCCAATCATTTACTCACATTAAAAGCAACCTTACAAGGATACAAACTCAAAATAACTCGTCTGGTTAATAGATGAATGGATTTTGTACAAGCATCAAATTTCCTTTGAGTATCAAATTAATGAACCAGACAATGTAAGTTATGAAAGAGAGTATTAGAAGGGCAATGGCAGAAAGTTATTGAAGTAATGGAAAACTAATTTAGTTTCATGCCAAAGAAGCCAACAAATAAGGTTACCTTTTTGCAAAGACAGTGGAGAAGGATAGGGATAGCCAACAAGACCTTTATAAGCCTTTATAGATTATAGATTTAGAAGTCGCCTATGGGCTATGATAGAGTGCACAGAGAGCATATTTAGGTGTCTTGAGGAGGAGAGGAGTTATAATAGGCGACATAAAATCCATAAGAGGCATATATAATGGTGTAGTTAGCTAAGACAACTATGGGAGAAACCAATGAGTTCACATTCACAACAGGGTCAGCCTTAAGCCCTTATCCTTTTGCATTACACATGGGTGAGCTATTGCACATAGATAGGGTACTATGGTGCATGTTTTTTTAAGCATATGATTTAGTTGAAGAGATTTAAGAAGAATTAAATGCAAAACCTAAGTATTGGAAGGTTCTAAAATAAGTAGCATGGAGCATATGGAGTTCAACTTCGGGGAAGGAACAGCTACAGGTGAAGTCCTTAATTCGAACAAATGACCAATGAATGCCAAGATGTGAGCACACTTCTGCTGTTTCGGATCCATTATCTATAAAGGGGGAGATATACTGATGTGTGTGCTCAAAGTGTAGAGCTGTGACATGTGTGTTATGTGATACGTGCATCTGAATACGCTTAAACAGAAGTCACATAGATAAAGTGAATGTAGCTTAAATGAAGATGCTAAGGTGGACATGTGGGATAACCAGGTGAGAGAGGATGAGACATGAGTATAGAACCTCTGGGGAGAAGCTTAGCAAGTATAGATCGTGCTGATATGGGCATATAATACAAGGAAGATTGATGGATGGCCTGTAAGAAAATTGGAGGAGATGCATGTGGAAGATGCCAAAAGGAGAGTGAGAATAAGAGGACTTAGATGGAGTTGATAAGAAAGGACATGACTATGCTATCCTTAGAAAAGAGTTGGCATAAAACAAGCTAGAGCAGGGGTTTAAGATCCATGTCGCCAACCGCAAATTGTTGGAAAACACAGTTCTTGTCATGATAACGATCAGGAGATTTTTTTTCCTTTTTTAAGAAGACATGTGGGATAACTAGGTGAGAGAGGATGTCCCCTCTTCAGAGGGTTGCGTCAAGAAGGGCATCCGATGTACAAACTAGCCACTATGTTTCTTTGTATGGATTTTGTACCATTTTGATTCCGAAAAGAGTCAAATGCGGTATATAATCCATGCCGCCGACTCCAGATAGCTGGGATAAGGCGTATGATGATGATGAAGAAAGGATGCAAAAAAATGACTGGGAATGATCCCATAAGTGAATTATCAAACTAGAGTATAAATTTTGTCTTAAGAAAGAAAGCTAACCTAATGGTAAGGATTTTCATGTTAGTAATATCAATGTCATGTAAATAACCCATGTTAAAAGATATAATGGTAAGGAATATCATGTTAGTAATATCAATGTCATGTAAATAACCCATGTTAAAAGATATAACGGACACAAATTAGTAGACCACCTGTTATAAATTGTTGGTGAGCAATAGCTGATATATGAAGTGGAATATTATGAAGAGAACCCTCTTGAGTTACAATGCCCTGCAAAGCTAAAACTTGAGAATACTGACCTGACACTTATAGTTCAAATAAGAATCACAAAAAATACATAAAGTATCAAATTCCTGCAGAAATAACCACATACTAGATCCTTTACAAAGATATCCAATGCTGAATATGGTGTGTAGTCATCATTTAACATGTGAGGCACACGATTTTCAAACATCCTACATTACCACACAGAAGGTTTTGTAGAGTAATTATACAATCAAAATATAAACTTGATCTGATTGTAACAAATTTGAGCCAATGAAGATACCATGAGGTTCCTCGGCTATTGGAGATTACTTCAAACAATGTCCTGGTATTTAGACCCAATCGAGCTGCAAAGGCCATTGCTTCAGCAGATGTTGCTATATGGACCCCAGCAAGGAGTTGATTGATCATCTTTACACAGCTGGATTACATGACAAAGGAAAAGGGTCAGTTGAATAGACTGGCCAGGGAGTTTCCAACTTCCAGCAAATCAGCTGTTAATTCACCTTCCTGCTCCACAGTCTCCCTTGATAACAAAGAGTTTCTCACTTACAGCTGTTTATTTGCAATTATACATTAAAAAATTGATTAAAAACAAAAGAAAGCCCACTAAACCTAGACAATCATGTTTGAACTAAATAAGAGTGCTAATGTGATGCAATTCTTACCTGAGAGAACAGAACCAGTAGATTTAAGTGCTTCATCTGTACCAGAAGCCATAATCTGGAGCCAAATATTTATCCATCAATGATTTCAATAGTACATATGATATTGTAAAAAAAACACTAAAGCAAGAAAAATCATAAAAAAGAAAGACAATTAGGATAGTATAAGAGATACACTGCACCGTAAGCGTTCCCTCTGCTGCTTTCTTAACACCACCAGACACCGGGGCATCCACCAATTTTAAATCCTTATGTTCTTCTGCAGTAAGGCATTTTATTATCATACGGAGGTATTCAAAGAATATTATGCAATACAGTCAACAACATAATGATATGCTAAGCTCCTTAATCATAAATTAATATTTAAGTTATTGAACTCCATCCCAGATGAAATACTCAGAAAAGCAGTAGGAAGATGAGAATGTCAAAAATAACATGAAAAAGTATAGCCATTTCACAGTTCAAAAATGAACACAGACCTTGTAACCGCTGCTCTAGATGGCCTACAAATGCTGGTGAGACCGTCGACATAAGTATAATTGATGCTCCAACTGGGAGTGCTGCACAAACAAACTGAATGAACAAATTTGTTATGTGCAGTTAAAAGGATGGAAAAGCAAAGAACTTATAAGACCTGCCACTGATCCTTCATCTCCATATAAGACACTTGTCGCTTGGACTTCATTTGTTACCATAAGTATCAATATATCCACATCTGGAGGAAAGCAAAAGCTTAAATTAAGCATAAAATAGTTGTAAACGCCAACTACATGATTTAAATATTAGGTCATCCTCGTTTACTTTTAGTGGGCTCTACAAGGCATATATCAGATCTCCCCAGGAAGGCGGTCATATTTTCTTTTCTCAATACAAAATGATTTTAGTTACCTTTAGATGTGTTAGCAGGACTACTCCCAGCCAAGCCACCAGCTTCAACAAACCGAGCCAAAGAAGGAGGATAAACCTACAAGAACAAGAGATTGCAAGTTAGGCATTTAAAAAATTGGACAACTTAACGTCAATATATCAACCAATAACTGCATCCTCTATCAATGGAACACAAAGAGCATAGAAGTCATCACAATGTATACTTAAAAGTAAATATAGAAAAGCTTTACATCTTAGATGGCACTTTTGATAAATAAATCTTTTTGCCAACCAGGTGTTGGTATAATGTGCAAAACAAGCTACACAATGCAAAAATCTTGAGTCCAAACCCTCATTCCGTCGGTCTGTCCATGTTGGTTTATATCCCAATTTACTGGGTACATAACGGGTGGCCCTTTTACATACCCGTGAGGATTGGTGCCTAGTGGTGGCAGTTGCTCTGCCCTTCTAATCGGGTCCTAAGGACTTGGACACCCCTCGTTACCAAAAAGAAAGATTTATTAACGTATTTGAAACAGAAGTAAACTTTCAGGTAAAGCATATGAAGAATAACATAAATAATGCTAGCTGCTATTTTGATGCTTTTGGTAGTTAAGTAAACATTTTCAGCTTCACTTATTTATTTTATGTATATAAACTTTTTCCCATTGTTAGGTGGTGAAACCTAGGATATAGGACAGAATATTTAGGGATTTGACAATATAGATAATATATGTACAAGAAGAAATATGGACTATTTACAGATACATAGTCTTAAACATAATCAGGAATTACTTTAAGGCTTCTGCATAACAACATAAGAAGTACTACCTTTCTATATATGGTGCAGTACACATAAGACAAGCTAAATCATAACTTATTAGGAAACACACCATTCTTTTGGTCCTCGCACATGATTTTACACTATTTTCTATCAACCATCATCATCAACATTTTTGTTGCCACTGTCCCAGTTGATATAAATGTTATTTTGCCATCCACTTAGGGTCTGATTGGTTAGTCGGAAAAGAAAGAAACGGAAATGACATAATTTGTGGAAAAGACAAGACAAGAAAAGAATAAAAAAGAAATGCCTTTTTCCTTTGTGTGTTTGGATAGAAAAAAAAGAAAAGAAAAATTGGATTTTCCTTCATGTGTTTGGATAGAAAGAATAGAAAAGAAAATACCTTTTTTCCTTTATTGCTATGTTTCTCTCTTTATCTTACTGTTTAAGAAAGAAAAACAAGAAAAGTTATGAAGACATCTATCCTGTGGGCCCACATGAGAAGAAAAAATGTTTTCCACTGTTAGTTTCTTTTCTCGCTATCCAAACACTAGGAAAGGAAAACTTTCTGAATTTTCTTTCTTTCTTTCTCTTTTCCATTCTTGCTGACCAAACACACCCTTAGTGGTAAGCCATAGTCATGTTTCAACCAACTGTATTCGTATCCTTTATAATGGACTCCATCCACGTTGTTCTCAACCTTCAACCTCACTTAATATCCTCCACAAAATCCTAGGAATATCTCTTGACTAGCAGTATCTCTGGTCTCTTTTGCACATGCACAAACCAACTAGAATGGTTCTAGGGAACCTGCATGCTTATAGGAGACACCCAAAGGTTCTCTCCAATGTTATAACGTTCACAGCGTATAAATGTCTTTTTTTAACTTGTGAGGACAAGAAATATTATCTTTAAGATTATGATAAATCCTAGATAGCTATTCAAAATTTTAGTTATACACAATCACTTGTGCTCTGAAAATTTTGGGGGTGACAACTGGGTTGCTCATCTCAAATATATTGCCTACTTAAGTCCAAATTTCGACTTTTGAACTAATTCACTGACATAAAGCTGCTAGGATGAGTTGTTTGGTAATTTTAGTCAAATGAAAAAAGAACTAGACGTCATGAAATTGAAATCCAAAATAAGGGAACTGGGATGGTACATCGTAGCCAATAACTTCATAGTTTGATTTTAGCAGGTGTGTTGCGATGCCAAATCCCATTGCTCCAAGACCAATAAAACCAATTCTCTTAATGGTACTTGGCGAAGTTGCAATTTTTTGGGCAAGCTCCTCAGGGCTGTAGGATTGTGCACTCGCAGAGGCTGTAAGACTGAGTCCAAGTGATTTCTCCCAAGCCTGTTAAATACAAGTATCACTGAACTACAGTTCACACATATATAAGAAAAGCTTTTCAGTGATGGAAAAACCAACAAATTGAAGAATGGAATGACCTTCAAAAGTGTAGAGTTTTCACCATTTTCAAATTTATATGAATATCCTGCAACATTTTTTTTTGGGCAAAGATTAGTAATCATTAGCCACATAACAATGCATGTCTAACACAATGGAGTTCTATGGCTCAGAAGAGTACCATAAATAAGTTGTTGATGAGCCACTGTGAGAAGGGGAAGAGGAAAAACAAGCGACTTGGCCACACGCAATATGGAGCCCTTCATCATCATAAAAAGTACTCATGAGTAGAGCCAACAATAATTTTAAGTCGATACATGTTTGCAGCAGTGAACTTGCATAAGCACAATGGCATAATAATGAACTCTCACTGCCTACTTTAATCCCACATCAGGATCAATGAATAACCTAACTATACCAAAAAAAAACTGTCTGAATTTTAGAAGGGGTATCACTTTGTACAATTATAATCACGTCTAGATGCTATCACTTATGACCATTCTTTTGACATTAACTATGAATCATGGGATTACACAAATTTAGTAATACCACTGCATTTGCACCACTGAGAAAGCTACTTTCCAGTGCAAGAAGATTGTAAAAACAAAATTATAATGGGAGTTATCTCATCGTACCACATTATCAATGTATTTTGATGAACAAACTGACGCAAATTCACCACTTAGCATTTTTGGAACAGAATTAGCGAAAATCCTGCATTTATGACCAAAATCACATGTCAAGCATCTACTTGTAAAAGCTTGTATTTTTAAACTTCTGTTCTAGAAGAGCTAAGATGATTGTATAAATAACATGTAAAGGAGATATTTGCAATTGGTAAGATGACAACTACTGTAGATAAATTTTGCTTAGTAAAGCATATTAAGCATAATAAATAAGCGCAAAATTTTAGTTAGATACTCTGTTTGTCTGTGCACCGGTTTGGGCTTGATATACATTGTTGAGCCATTCCTTAGCAGCTTGAGCTTTCATCTATTAAACAAAATCTTGCCTGAGTGAATAATCTGTCTACTTAGCTGGTCTGACTTGATATGCATTGTTGGGCCGTTCCTTAGCAGCTCCAGCTTTTGGGGCAACTTGAAGCTGCAAAGGAACGGCCCAACAATATATATATGGAACCTAGACCGACCCAAACACACAGCCAGATTGACAAACATTATTTTTTCATAACTTGACTATATACGACCGACGATTAATTGCAATTCTTGTGCATTTAATACTGCTCACATTCCTCCTGAATAAGATTGTTCTTCATTTGATTATAGTTTGGAAATTTTACCTATAGTTCTTCATGCAATCCAATTATCAGAGTTATTAAAATGTGTTAGCAAAGAAATTCTTTAGTTTCAAAATCTGCAATGAAACTCGTTCTAATAGGTTGATGAACTTGTTGTTCAATATTCAAAAAGATGGTTTGCAAAATGATTTTTGCATACTTTACAGTTCATTTTCTTTGGACCTTAAATCATAATATGTCACTACATGTATACCAACGAAATATAGCACTTACACGAAAATTCTTATGCTGGCTTCTGGTGAAGCATAAAGTCCAGATAATTGCATAACATGACAATTATCCAACTAATGAAATAAAACTGAATGATAAAGATATTCAATGAGTAAGGCATTTTGAAGATGGATGCCAGCTAGAAAAGAACTAAACCTCACCATGAAGTACCAGCAGCATTGGAAATTATGTCATAAAGAATCTGAGGATGAATGCCTACAATAGTTCCGAAAAAAATGGCCTCCATGGAAGCAACAAGATGTATACCCTCAAGCAGCTCTATAACCATATTAGTTTTACTGCAGTGGTAGAAAATTACACAAGCATAAATTATTTTGCTGGTTAAGCAATTTTATGTTAAATTGATGTACACAAGAACCCTAATAACAAAAGATTTGTGACTCTTTGCCTAATTGAACTGGAGCTCTGCTATGATGTGATACAAAACAATATCATTAGAAGTGGCTAAGCAGAAGAAATCCATACATCAGGTAAATACTAAAAGGCCAGGTCATTTCCAGATACAGTGGCTGATAGAACTAGGGTTTGTCGAGAAAAATAAGAACTCTGTATATTAACTGATGAATCCAGAACACAAATAAAAGGTCGACCAGCCTTTAAATAGACTTAGAGCCACTAATGAGAACAAAAGTCTCAAATGCCTTTCACTTAAGTGAGGGCTGACCAATAACAGTACAAGAGTAAACATGATTTTCTGAACTACCCTTTATACATAAAACAACCCTACTAATGACAATCAACTACAAGCATACGAGCAAATTCTCCTCTAACGGTGGCTGCATCATTGTCCATTACAGGCTAACAAAATTGTGAGAAAATAAAATATACCTTCCAGCACCAACTTCACCTTCGATGATGTAGAGTTTCTCGCACATTGCTGTTGACAATAGATTGGTTTGATTAAAATGCAGCATAAAAATCTAATGCATAACTTAACCAATAAATCTATGTTTGAAGATTCTGCTAAATGGGTTTTTGCTAAGAATGAATTCACAAAAGCTATTATTGAAAGAGATACATGTTATTCATGTCATAAGCCCTGTGACAGGAGCGAAAATCAAGTGCTTTCATGTTTACTCTGGCAAATATCTTAACTAGTAACGTCTATCACATGTGTACTCAATCTACATACTAATTATGCCAATTTGCCATGTGACTGAAGCAAGGAACACGTGCTTTACATGTATTCAGGTAAGTTACACAAGAAAGCAAGTTGCCTCAAAAACTCGAGCTGTTAAGGGTTGGCCCAACTATGTATACCAAGCTCAGATTGGCCCAAATAGATAGAAGCGGACAGACAAGCTATCCAACACTCCCCTGACTTAGAGGCTTGTATGTGCACAGAATAGAGAGGCAGGAGCAGGGATGAAAATCGTGACCTCCTGGCTCTGGTACTATGTCAGAAACCAAGCTCCCTGAAAAGTTAAAGCTGTTAAGGAACAGCCCAACAATGCATACCAAGTCCAGGCCGACCGCAAAAGACAGACACAGAAAAACGGACAGATAATCCAACAAGTTATACTTTATCTTATATAGTAACTAATATTGAATAACCGTAATCAATTTAGGGACACTTATCTCCAGAACGCTTACTAGTACCCATATTTTCAAAATATAATAGGAAAATCAGTTAAATTGTTTCATTCTTCATTAGCACTTACTAGGAAATATTTTTTTCTTCCCGTCATACCGTGTCAAAAATCATAATCATAATCATAATCAAGTAGCGCCTTTTCCCAACTATTTGGGGTCGGCGACATGGATCTTATTCCTCCATTCAGGCCTGTTTTGGGCTACTTCTTTTGTAAGAGATAGTAATGTCAAATCTTTTTTATTAACTCCATCCAAGTTCTCTTAGGTCTCCCCCTCTCCCTCTTTTAGCATCGTTTACATGCATCACTTCTACTCTTCTCACATGGGCATCTATTGGTCTTCTTTGCATATGCCCATGCCAACGCAACCTACATTCCCTTCGTTTCTCCCCTAAAGGAGCTACCCCTAAACTCTCACAAATATATTCATACCATGTCAACAATAAAGAAAATAAATAGGTTCCACAATTCTACCTGATAGAATAGGTTGTGCCCTTGAAATTGCATCATATCTTCCAGATGACACAACCTACATATGATACAAGGAAAGAAATGAACTCCAAACGATATCACTATCTTAGTAGGAATTAAAAGTAGCCTCCCTACGCAGGATCATATTTTTGTGAGAAAAAAGAAACAGAACATACTGCATAACTAATCTCACCACAAGTTTACCACACTTTGAGACTCCCTTGAATACATGTGCATCAACGAGAAAATTGGCTCTAGCATCTGGTATTAGAATTAATAAAATGAATGAGCATAAAAACAGACAGAACCAGTTATAGCTAGACAAACATTAGCAGAAGACAGCTTTTAGTCGGAAAAGCCGTCTCTATTAATATTATCTGATAGAGCTAGATGTTTATACAGCTAAATTTATGGTTTAGTTTTCTGTACGAAATATTCATATGGGAAACCAAGTAATCCATGGAAACTCCCCAGAATGCATATGCATCAACAAGAATATTGGCTCCGGCATCTGGTGTTACCATTAATAAAATGAATTTGCATAAAGAGACAGCATCAGTTATAACTAGGCAAATATTAGTAAAAGACAGTTTTCGGTTGGGAAAGCAGCCTCTATCAATATTATCTGGTACAGCTAGATGTTTACACAGCTAAATTTATGGATCAGTTTTGGGCACGAAAACTTCCTATTGAAAGCCAAGCAATCCCGTCATGATAAACTCTATGTGCAGATACAAATCCCTCACAATTTCGTTCAACTGTTTAATTCTTTATATTTTCCCTCCTTTGCTTTCCTTTTAAACTTCGTAGGAAATGCATGGGAACCTGATTCCAGATACCAGCTTCACTTTCCATGTTCAAAGTTTTCGAACTTTTCCATTAATATTTTGGAGTTTGCTAGTTCATCGCGTTGATGTCATTTACAACTACAGCAAAAGAAAATGTGAACTTTGTCTTTCTCTTAGAAGAACATGTGATGCTTGGAAAGGGTTTTAAAGTCTTTTTACTTATAGATAAGTAGTAAGCATATGTCGGTGCTGTAGTAAGCCATTCCTGTGCCTGTTTCATCATATATTAGCCCCTTAGCATTCCAGTGGCATATGATTTGCCAAAATTAATCAAGACACTATAAGGCTCTGAAAAAAGGAGAGATATGGGCATTCAAAACCAACTGAGTTTTACAGTTGTTCAAATGTCAGGAACAAAAAAAAATCAGTCCTACTCACCTGACAGATGCTTCTCCAGCTTTTGGGTGTCCAGAAGTGATATTGTTGATCGGACAATAACTATGCCATTCACATCTAAATCTGAAAAACAAGAGTTACGTATGGAAATATGACTTGCACATTTCAACACTAATCCACTTAACTCTCAACAAACAGCTTTGATAAATAACTAATACTGAGACAACTCATTTATTGACATCTCGTGCTAATTTCAAAAAATATTTAAATACAGAACCCAACCAAACCTTTTATAGCCTCCTCTGTTTGGTCCGAGGACATCATAATCACAGCGATGGTACCTGGTAAAAATGAAAACGGAATGGCTATTAGGTGTGTGAAAATGTTCAATGCATCTACCACTAATGTTTATTGGGAAGGACACCACGACATAATCGAATAGGCCAACATGGACTCCAACCTTTAACTGCTTCGGCAGGACTGGCACATCTACTTCCTCCCAACTTTAGAAACTGATCAGTTATGGACGCATTTTGCTGCAATAAAAGATGCATTAATCAAAGCCAACCCCAAAAGACTTGAAGGAACCTACGAAATAAAATGTGATGTCCATGATACGCCCGAATCTCTACAGTGCTCATAGAATGACAGTAAATAACATATCAAGAAACACTGTGAAATCTGAAGAAAACTGAATTCAGTCACACGTCATTAACAAACAGAAAACAAGAAGTAAAATATAAGACAACTAAAGAGACCCAAGAGGAAAAAAACAAGAAAGACACATGTAGTTCAGTAGTATCCAAATTCCAATTACTTCGAAAACGCATACCAATTACTAACATTGGGAGGAAAGGAGGGGGAGTGGAATTACATCAAAAGAGCGGACGGAGTATCCAGATTGGAGGAGGGAAGCGGCCATGTCCAAGCTCAGTTCGTCCAACCCCAAGAACCCTACAACGCCTCCGGACGCCATGGCCGCGCCGATCACACCTTCGCGACCTGCTCGGAGTGCTAGCAAATGATCAAAACAGTTGACGAAGCAGCGGGAGTTGGAGAACTCGACGATCCAAGGAGAGACTTTCTTGCTGAATTGACTCTTTATTACGGCTCAAGCGTGGATTGGCCCACATGCGGTCTCCTGGCGCTTCGGTACACGTGTGCAAGTCAACAGGACGAAACGGGCACTTGGATAGAATTGACACGTAACACCACGTTTAATAAATCACAGGTTGTATCACATGATTGTTGCTGAATAAATATTTGGATTTTTTCCATTATCCGATCATGAGTGATATGGCTATCGTAATTGCCTTAGTTGAGAGATGGCGGAGGATGATGCAAATATTTTACTTGTATTTTAGGGAGATGACTATTACGTTATAGGATGTTGTTGTACTACTCGGATTGTGTGTTGATGGCATTGCGGTGAGTTGCTCGACTGTGGGTATTGACTGGAATGAAGTATATGAGCATCTTCTTGGATGGGTATTTTCAAGTGATGCATTGAAAAGACGACAGTCTATTGTAGTTAAGAGAGGAGTTCAGTCGCCTACTGGATGATGCCACAGAGATGGACATCATGCAACATGCACGAGCATATTTACTCTATATGCTTGGTTGCACAATATTTGCCGATAGCAGTAGTAGCCATGTGCACCTCATGTATCTCCTTTTATTAGAGGATTTGTACACCATAGGAGAGTATGCATAAGGCAGTGCCACCCTTGCCTACTTGTACAGAGAGTTGGGAAAAGCTTGCCATGTAATACCAGAAAAATTAGCAAGTATTTTAAAACCCATATTTGACCCTCTTAATGTTTGTTTTAGTCATATTTTACCTTATAGGAATTAAAATTGGTGAGAAGAGCTTTCCAACGCCACCAACTATACGTAATTTGGAATTCGGAGTAAAAAGATATAAGAAATTAAATTTTGTTTGAGCGTGACTGCGATCGATCGCCATAAGAAACGATCGATCGGCAAATTGAACCGATCGACGCCTTATCAAAATGATCGGCAATAATTGCGATCGATCGGCTGTAACGCAGTAATGTAGAACAACGCATACGACGATCGATCGCCATATAGCCGATCGATAGCCGGTTACGATTTTGCGATTTCTAACTTATTTTTGGGGTGGATTTGCATAGGAAAGATATCAAATCCCAATTAGACTTGATTTGCACATCTCTAGAGGGATCTTGAGGCCTTCCCATTGGTTGGAAGTGTCCATGATTTGGAAATTAGTTTAAGAAGGGATTCTCCCCCAACTCTATATAAACCATAAAGAGTTAGTTTGTGCTTTGTGCTATTGTAAAAACCTAGCCCTAGAACGTCCAAAGACCTTTCCCCCTCTCCTTCCCACATTCACTCACCTCCTTTAAGGCTTCTTCTTGTGGGAGTTTACAAGAGCTTGGAGTGGAAGCTTTGGAGAAAGTGGAGGAGACGAGCAATGCGTAAAAGGCGGAACCTTTGGTGAATTAAGTAGGATGGTTTTTCCCCTTTCCTCTCTTTTGATTATATGATATTGATAAATGTTTTGATTCAGTACCTTAGAGTATTGTTTGGATTCTTGTGAGATGAATGAATTGTGTCATTATTTCTATGCGTAGTGCATCATAATCATATGTGCATTCATGTTCCGTTTCTAGATGGGAATTCGCACATAAAGACTAATACTTTATTAATTTTCTAGAGACTAGAAGTTTTGATATTGCTTAGTTGATCACGATCCACGTTGAGTTTTGTGCCTTAAGGTGTGTCTTACATTAAAGGTCTTATTTGAGAGGTATTAATAGTTAAAACTATATTATATGTAAAAGAACATAAGAAAGAAGTAAACTTTAGTAATTCCATATAATCTTAGAGTCTGTAATTGGTCTAGGAGGGGAGTATATGGTCTGTTAATGATATATTATCATCTATAATGTGATATTAAGTGAGATAATCAAGTTTAATTAAGAGTTTTAATCTCGGCCAATACTATTTTTGTGCTAATAGTTAGTAGTAAATAATTCATAACTAATTCAAATAAAATCAGAAAAATATAAAATCAGTTGGGTTAGAAACTATACTCATGAGAGTATTATTAATAAAAATTTCAGAGGTTAAGCCTTACTGTACAGAGCACAGTAACCGTCGGAAGAGGACTATTGTACAGGAGGCAATGAGCTGAATCTGAGAGAAAATACTAAGTATACAAATAACATCATGAAATATGTCACGCCCCAAAATTCCCGGCCTCGTCGGAGTGCGGAAGACATTTTTTTTTCTTTTCTTTCATGAGTATGTTTGAGGCTAGAAACCCTGAGATATGACCGAATACTCGAACAGCCCGTCTAATACATCACCATGAATAGATGTGTACTCGACATAACACAATTGAGTCTTTAAATAACATCATTAACACATATGAAATTAGAACTTAATAATCTTAAATTAATCTATAATACAAGTCATCTAAAATAACTAAAAATCAAAATCATTAAAATGCTTTGGCCAACATGCCAATAATATTAACACTAAATTTCAAATAATAAAGACAGCTTAATATAATATAGGACAAAGAGTAGGGTTTAATATGAGACAGTTGAATAATTAAGAATATTTGAACTGAGCAACAAGAATTCCATTACAAGAGGAAATGACATCATCAATGAAGGCTCCCAAACATCCAAAGTGTAAGGAGAGAAATTACCATAATCCAAAACTCCGAACATCAACGTTTCCTGACTCTCAAGTATAGAGCAAAGACAATAAATTATATGACTCCAAACAAATACCGGTGTAAGGAGAGAATGGTCAAAATACCAAAGGCTCCAGGCATCTATAGTGCAAGGAGTTACAATTTTTGCTCGCTGAATTTACCAATCGCAAAAGGTAAAATATACCAGAATCATGCTAGAGGTTCTCCCTTCAGAACCCGGCCACGCGTCTAGACACGTTGGCCCCATCCGTGCTTACGGGCACAATGGGCGGAGACTGCAGACCTTCCGTAATATCATACAGCCTAAACGTACGTATTTGCCTCCCTTTGGGCAATAAGGAATCAAAATTTCATAAATATCGGAGGTCACGCTAGACCTAGCAATGGCTCGTGAGCATACTGTGATTCCACCAAATAATTAGTGGAGAAATAGGTCAATGTCAAACTGGACAATGTTTCAACAATAGCAGAGGTATCAACTTTCTGAAAATAGGGTGACTCTTACTTTAATAACTCACTCATGGAATATGAATAGATTATCAAAGACTCTCAACAATGACCATGTTACGCATGCATAGCCCTAGATAAGACTTATGAAGAAAGACTTGATCAAGAATTGCCTTTCAATACTCCAAAAAAACTCAAGTTATATCATGAAGAATATTAAGTTCTGGTTTCAAAGAAGACTTGACTCAAACAGAAACAATAACAGGTCAACTGAAGTTTTTCAAACGAATAGAAGTGCATTGGTCAAATAGAAATAGATGGTTCGGTTTCCAATTGGAAACACGAATCGAGTCAATATCACACATATAAGACTTAATGAACATCAAACCACTCACCATTAGCCCGTGATACTATAGTATTATACTTAGTCCATCCTACTGTAATACTTACTTAAAGTCTTGTATAATACATATAAAGTTATTAGTATACTTATTATAGCATAGGCTATTACTTTGATAAAGTTTTTCCAACCTTTACTATAATTACAGTGTTCTGTTTTTACATATAAGTGAATTTCTGACCCTTACCAACGTCAAACCAGAAGGAATTAGACTCTAAAAATTTTATTGTTGTCTAGTTTACAACCCAACAAACAGCATATTTTTATAATTTTTACATAATTAGTTACAAATATTTTAATGAAGGTCGTTAGTGCAGAAACAATTCTGGCCGAAACCCTTAATCATAGTTCTAATCAAATTGTGAGTGTGTTTACCCTATAATCCGTTAAATAATACATAGTATACTTGAATATCTTCCATATCTTACTTATTCCAGAACTTTATTAGGTATGATATGTCATAATATTTACAAGGATTGATGTGTATTTTCATTATCTTAATTCATCTCACACACATACCTCTTTTTTCTAGTTGAATTAGGCAAACTGGACAACTAATTAAGGACGATAAAATTTGAACAGCAATGTCAGAGACCAAAAGAACACAAGGAAGCTTAAAATAGGACTCCAAATAATTCAAACTTCTTTTCATTGGGCTAGCATGTGTAACAATTAGGAATTGGAACATCAAGGTTCATACGATTGAGCAACAACACGTAATAACTGGATAATTCAAAAGATTGGTACTTAGCGATTGACTCTCATGAAGATTCACAATCATAAATCAATACATTGACACAAGAAGCACTTGAACAAGGTATAAAATTCAGATCCAAGAGTGTGGGAAAAATCATCCTACCTGATCCAAAGTAGTATCTTTTTGCTTCCTCGCGAAGGCTTTTGATTCCTCTACACGATGCTTCTGCCCTTTAGCGCTTCGATCGTTGACTATTGAGATGAAGGAAAAAGGTGTAAAGCTTTCTGGAACAAAGGAGAAGGAGAAGGAGAAGGAGAAAGTCTTGGGACGCTCACAAAGGAATTTGGCTTGAAAAATACCAGCCAGCTCTCTCTCTTGTGCTTATATAGACCCAAAACCTACTACAACTAGGATATCTCAAAATCAAGACTCCTTCCTAATCCAAACTCTCATTACAAATTAAAAGCTCTCCCTCATTAGTAAGGGACATTCAACCATGCTAATCCATTGGTTTTTCCTCATTTAATTAGGATTTCAAATCTCTAATAAGATTCGTTCACTATCTTAATCCTAATTACAGCACACTGTCATACGCATAACAGTCCACTTCCGACTCTTTCCACGGTTAGTACAGTTGGACTTAGACCCTGAAATTTTTATTGGAGTTATCCCTATGAGTCTAGTTTCTAACCCCAATAATTTTATATTTTTCCGATTTTTTTAATTAATTATGATTTAATTACTTCCGACTTTTGACACAGAAATAGTACTGGCCGAGCTTACAATCTTAATCATACTTTACATATCTCGTTCCAAACTATGAAACTACCATATCTAGGCCAACCAACTAGACGTCCCCTTCCTATTGGTTGATTAAAAAGTGAAATATTTATCTCTTTTTAATTAAGATTTGTCTTCCCTAATTATCTCAACCGAACTTATACTTCCCGATCCTCCGCGATACTTACCACTATTACGTCAAATCGTAGATTTTGCTCCAAGATTCACTCCAGCCGACTCAAGATCACTCCCACCATCCGAAGATCATCTTATGGCAAGGTTACCCACGTTCATAAATCACCCCTGGGCCAGTGCCACGTGGCTAAGCGCCCAGGTCTTGCGTCTTGGCTTGAGTCCTATGCGCACAGGTCTCTGAGGTCCCGTGGTTGCACTACTCGTCATACTAACATGCGTGCATCACTAACCACACATCAAAACCAAATTCACTTTACTAATTAAGAGTAATCCACAGAACACATGCCCTGGCACCTGGCCCCACTCCTGGCGTCAGGTGTTCTCAGACCCTGGCGCCAGGCTGGCCTCAGCGCCAGGTTGTGCCTAGCGCCAGGACCAACCCTCGCGTCCTGGTTTTCTACTATTAGCCATTCGATTAACAAATTATATCACATCATTAAATCAAATAACACATCAAAGCACATCGCAAAATCAGAAATCAAATCAGGAAATGAAACTTTCCTATTTTAGACTAGTTTCCTAAAATAGATACCTTTAGTTAACGTACAAATTTTATGGGTGTTACAATGATAATGCCTAATGTGTCAATACCAGTAATTGGACTATATACTTATGGAATATCACAGTAAGAATTGGGCTAGAAGTAATCTAATTAGGAGAAATAATCCTTTGATAAAGAGATTTATAATTATCTACCTTGAAGTGTTGATGTCGGTTTGTGATTCCACTTGGAATTCAAATCATCTAAGAATTCTTTGATTCTTATCTCTGATATTTGTATTATAGAATTTCACTGTATATAAGGAATTCCTATCTAGGGCTGAGCATGAAAGGTATGTATTGATTGTATGGTACTCCTTGGGTGAGTTGTTATTATTCGAAGTGTTTGGGTTGTCTTGTTATTCTATGCTACTCCAATGAGTGAGTTATGTGTTGACCAAAGACTTTGACACTTCTATCCATACTCCATGAGAGAGTATATTCTGGTAAGAGATACCTTATGATCTTAGAGTGTTGTGACTTCTACTCCTTTGAGATATTGCTCATATTGATTACATAATTGTTCTTCCACTGGAGATCTTGCGAGACTCTCCTCATGGTAGATTCATAGTATGCTCAATTAAGCCATTGCTAGATCTTGTGAGGTCACTTATATTTATGAAATTGTGATTCCATACTGCCTGAAGGGAGGCACTATACGTACGTTAGATTGTGGACATTACGGAAGGTCCTCAGTCTCCGCCCATCGTGTCCGTAAGCATTGGTGGGGCCAGCATCCTAGACGCATGGCAGGGTTCCAAAGAGAGGACCCCTAGGGTGGTTCTGGTATATTATTTTAGTCACTTGCGAGCGACCAGTTTAGCGAGCAGAAATTGTAACTCCTTTCACTTTAGATGTCTGGAGCCTTTGATATGATGGTTATTCTCTCCTTACACATATGTTTGTTCGGAGTCTTATTGATGTTTTTCCTATACTTGCGAGTTGGAATTGTTGTTGACTAACCTTGCAGGTGTATAGACCTCGGTTCAGTTTAGATGTTGTGGGATATTCACAATCCTTTGTTATTCTTATTCTCTTCATACTGCTTGTTTTAATTCAGTGGGTTTTTACATCCTACTGAGTGTTTCTATGAAATACTCATGCATCCTCTGATGCAGGCGCAAATAAAAATTGAGATCAGGAAGTGCAGTAGTGGAAAAGGCAGATTGCAGGCGCCGTGAAGAGTTTTAAAGACTATTTAGTTATTTGCTTTGCTTTTATTGATGCTTATGACATTATTGGCAATTGTGTGTCATAGACTTATAGGTTTATTTTATTTGACTTTCTTAAATGGATTATTATTAAGTAAATTTATTTCATATTATTTATTGATGTCTGTTATTGTATTACACTGATTGCGGGCATAATCGGTTATACATTCTTTTGAGATGATCGTAATCGGTTGGGAAATCGACTGTTCGGTCGCGTGCCCGGGATCTCTACCTCGAAATGTATCTCATTGGTTGGCTTTCGCACTCCGATCGAGGTATGGGATTTCGGGGCGTGACATGCCAACCTAGCACATTAGGGATTGTCGGGTGCGTCACCCTCATCCAGGTAAACCATCAATAATCTTTTGGTATTATATAAGTATAACATTTGATTCATGTTGGGTGTGTATATGTCAAATAACTATTGTCGTGGGAGAGATTGCATGTTGGACGTCCAAACATTCAGAGCACTCCACTAGATGATTTTTCTCCGTTAGGAGTTCGGTATGTTGTATCTATTTAAGTTGTTTGATGATCTTCTATTGGCATTTTAAATATTTTATTTTTTATTTTTTTATGTTAGGTGGACTGCTAAGAAGAACAAAATTATAAATCCTCACAGTGTCCTAATGATGTATAAAGCTGAATTAGACTATCAACGATCCGGCTAGGTATTGTAACATCTAGAAAATTAGTAAGTATCTTAAAACTGAAATTTGACCCTCTTAATGATTGATTTGACCGTGTGATGCTGTGTTTAAATTAAAGTTGGTGAGAAGAGCTTTCCAACGACACCAATTTTGTGTGATTTGGAGTTCGGAGTAAAAAGATATGGGAAATTGAATAAACTCGATCGATCGCGCTGAAAACGATCGATCGGTTTACGGAACACGATCGATCGGCTTCGATCGGATACGATCGGCGCCATCGCGCGATTGGTAATCAGGGCAGGACCATCGATCGCCGTATTGCCCGATCGATCGCCAGTTGCGGTTTGGCGAATCCTAACCTAATTTTGAGGCGGATTTGTTTGGGAAAGATGTCATATCCTAACTAAACTTATATTGCACGTTCCTAGGGTGATTTAGGGACTCTCCCATTGGTGGAAAGGGCCCAAGATATGGTAGAATTGATTGGGCAAAGATCTTCTAAAAACTCTATATAAACCCATAGAGTTTAGGCTTGTGCTTTTGAAAACTAAACCCTAGAACGTCCAGAGGCTTTCCCCTCTCCTTCCCACGTTCATCCCTCTCTTAGAAGACCTCTTCTTGTGGGAATTGCTCAAGAGCTTGGATCGGGAAGCTTTGAAGGAAGCGGAGGAGACGAACATCGCGTAGAAAGGCGACGTCTTGTGGTGATAAAGAGTAGGATGGTTTTTCCCTCTCTTCTTATTCTTTTCTCACATTATATGATGAGTGTTCTTACTGATTTTCTTGGAGTATTGCTTTGAATCTTGCGGGATTAATGATTTATGTCTTGTCTTTCCATGTGTATTGCGATACATGCATATATGCCTTCATGCTTCATGTCTAGATGGTAAATCACATCAAAGATGGATGCTTTATTAATTATTACAGAAGATAAAAGTTCTGATATTGTTCTGATTATGATGTCTAATGATTGAGTCTTATGCTTTAATGATCGATTTGCTTAAATCGACTCAATTGAAAGATATTTGGTCTAAGGTTGTGTTATATGGGGAGAAACATGATAAAAAGGGAATCTTTTTGTAATTCTAGTTAATTCCAGGATCTGTAATTGATCTAGGAGGGGAGTACTATCATCTATCATGAGTATAATATCATCTATAAGTGGTACGGTATAAGTTAATTAAAGTTTAATCAAGTTTCTCACTTTCGGCCAGAACTGTTTCTGCACGGACAGTCGACAGTGAATAATTCATAACTAATTCATATGATATCAGAAAAATATAAAACTGGTGGGGTTAGAAACTAGACTCATAAGGGTACTCTCAGTAAAAATTTCAGAAGATAATATTAACTGTACAGTGTCTGGGAGTCGCCGGAAGGGGACTGTTGTGCATAAGACAGTGAGCAGAATCTAAGTGAAAATACTATGTACTTAAGTAAAACCACTTAATAAGATGTGAAGATGATATGACGTGCTAGTAACTAATACTAGACTATATTCTTATGATTATCACAGTAAGGTTGGGTTATGGTTAATATGATAGATGGGTGATACCTATGTTAAGAATACCGTAATCGTGTATTTGAAGATAAAGCGTTTGTGTCGGTTTGAGGTTCTATTTGGAATCCAAATCATCTAGGACTCATTAATACCTTGTCTCTGATTTATATATTTCAATAAGACCTATATGATTTCCATTTAGGGCTGAGCATGAACGTATGTATGGATTGTGTTATTCTCTTTGTGTGACATTCCCACTTATACTCTGTATGTGAGTCTGTTCCGGTGATTGACACCATATGTGGTTAGAGTGTTGCGGCCTCTATTTCTTTGAATTATTATTCATCATGATTATTTGATTGATTCCTCCACTAGAGGTCTTGCGGGATTTCTCCGGAAGTGGATTCATAGTATGCTCAAATTATGCCATTGCTTGATCTTGCGGGGTCACTAATATTCGTGGTACTGCGGTTCCACACTGCCCAAAAAGAGGCAACATACGTACGTTAGATTGTTGACATTACGGAAGGTCATCAGTCTCCGCCCATCGTGCCCGTAAGCACTGGTGGGGCCAGCATCCTAGACGCATGGCAGGGTTCCAAAAAGAGGACCCCTAGGGTGGTTCTGGTATAGTCACTTGCGGGTGATCGGTTCAGCGAGCAGAAATTGTACTCCTTTCACTTTTAATGTCTGGAGCTTTTTAATATGATTATCATTCCCTCCTTACTCATATGTGTAGTAGGAGCCTTATTGTTGTTTTCCCTACTTGCGGGTTGGAATTATTATTGACTAACCTTTCAGGTGTATAAATCCTTGGTTTAGTCCCGATGTTGCGGCATCTTCATAAACCTTTGTTATTCTTATCCTATTCATATTGTTTGTTCTAATTCAGTGGGTTTTTACATCCTACTGAGTGTTTCTATGAAATACTCATGCATCCTCTGATGCAGGCGCAAATGGAAATTGAGATCAGGAAGTTGCAGTAGTGAAGCGGTCGCAGGAGCCGTGAAGATTTAGAGTTTATATTATTTGCTTTGCTTATTTTGATGCTTATGACATTTAATGGCAATTGTGTGCCATAGATTTATAGGTTTATTTGATTTGACTTTCTTAAATGGATTATCAGTATTAATAAGTAAATTTCCATTCCATAGTATTCATTAATGTTTGTATGTGTATTGCACTGATTATGGGCATGACCGATTACACATCCTTTTGAGATGATCGTAATTGGTGGTTAATTCGACAGTTCGGTCTCGCGCCCGAGATTCTCTACCTCCAAATGTATATCATTGATTGGCTTCCGCACTCCGTTCGAGGTATGGGATTTCGGGGCGTGACAGGTATTGATCCTTTATATTGCACATGTTATGAATATAACAAATGCACATTTCACAAAAAGTAAAGTACGTCTGTTTCATGTATATCGTGTAAGTAACATGGTAGCCATATCATGATAAGGTGTTAGCGCAGTTACCTTGAGTATGTAGGATGGAGCACATGTGTGGCTATCTAGGATGCCACTTATATGTGTTGACATCATCAAGATGCATGTTCCGGATCGGGTTATGTTGCAATTCAGATTAGAGCAGGTTCCCCCCCCCTCTTGTTGCGGAGTTCATTGAATGATCATCGCGTCGAGGCCGAGGGAGTTTTGATTGGAGGTCGCATCATGCGCCCTATATTACTTGATGGGAGGACCAGACAACCACTCTCGTTCAGGGGGGAGCCAGCCATGACAAAGCAAGATGCGGATAATGCATGTATGAGATAGTACTTGAGGATCACTAAGACACTTATCATGCCACCCATGCATGAGGCGGAGATGTTATATCAACCGAGGGGCGACACTGAGAGGGTGTTGGTGAGTATCTCTGACTTCATATTTGACTTAATTCATTATTGTTCTGTGCGTTGGTGAGTAGATAACATATATTCTTTTTCCATTCTAGCTTACTTGTGTGAGACAAGTGCACGCTGAGTCTCATGGAGCTTTGGTAGACCGATCCTACAAGAGCTTTGTAAGAGCATGTCATACGATATATGAGATCTCTGGACATGTACTTGCGAGTTTGTCATTGCTTCAACCAGTTATGACAGAGATTCCAAGACTGGAGGTTGTTCCACGACCTTTATCAGCTTTGCCCGACGTTGTGACATCATCTGCTGACACGATGGGTTTTACCCCATCACCAGTTGTTCCAGATGCCTCGCTCGATCAAGTTGAAAGGCCTCTTTCTTCGAAAGTATATACTAGCGACAGCATGCACTTCGTGCTATATGTCAGATACCTTCGTTTTCAGATGCTATACCTGACGTTGAGCCTAAACATGTTCCAACTCGAGCACGAGGTAGAAATAGGTTGAGGAGAGTTGATTGAACACTTGTAATTTTATGAGTAAATTTGTAAGACAATGTTCTATTATAACTCTGTAATAGATGCATGCATTAATTTGTTTGTGTAAATTTAATGAGGTGTTTTATGTAATACTTTGCTTATGCTATGTATATTATATTATTAGGTATTAAAAAAAAAGTTGTATTTCGTAGCATGGGATGAGGTCGCACAAAGATATGAGAGGAACCAACGCCTCTACGTAGGAAGGAAAAGAGATGGAGAAAAGCCGAAGGGGTTGATTTCAATTTAACATGAACCAACGCCTTTTGGGTCGGTTTAAAAAAAACACACACAGTGGCCATTGGCGCTGCGTGGCTTGTCAGATACCCTGGAATTAATTTGAACAGTGCATCATTTTGAATTTTTTGTGACTTATTTAATAAATTCCCCTTCATTTTAGCCGACTGTAGGCTAAGTTTAACTTAAAAAAGCATCGCAAAAATGGTTCTTTCTTTTTTAGAAAATTTGTGATCAGGAGGTAGAGACAGAGTTCGGACCATAGCAATAGCAATAGCATACTACATTTAGACGATACCGTTTCCTAATTATTCTTCACTCTAAAGATGTCTTCACTGTTAGGGCTCAAAGGCTTGCACCCATAGACCTGCCTCACCCTCCCGGAGCTTCTCCCATAGACCATTGCACCCATAGAACCCTGCCTTCTCTACTCTAAAAACCTAACTTTTACTGTAGACCCTACATCTCAATGATAAACTTATAGGCCGGTCTCAGTTAAAAGTGACCGGAGGGAGTACAATTTTGGCGGTACATTGTCATAATTCCATGTTAATCATACACTCAATCTACATTATTATTATTATTATTATTATTATTATTATTATTATAGTACATAAGTCAAAAAATAACAATCACTCTACATTATTATTATTATTATTATTATTATTGTTATAACAATAGTACATAAGTAAAATAATAATAATAATAGGGCAGCTACCGTCTTGCTAATTATTCCTCTGCACTCTGCCTTATCCCGAATTCCCTCTTCATTTTTTTTTTCAAATCCATCCACACCAGCCCATAAACAAAGACGGTGTTGGTGGTTCATGGCTGGCAACACATAAGATTGGCAAGTTCATGTGTATAGACAGCTGAGGAGTACACGAGGAGAATGTCAGTAGTTGAGTGGAAAGTTGGACTGAATACTGAAGTTGAAACAGTCCCCTAAATTGATCCCATCAAATGGATCTCTTTCTAGTTTGGAATTGCAATGAGTAACCTTCGAGTTTTGTCATGTACTTGAGAAGTTCTTTTCAGGAATTTAGTGGGCTCGAAGTAAACTGGAATCGAGCATATATTCCCCCAGCCTTTTTGTTTGGATTTATAGCTAAAGAGGAATGGCATGGTGGCCATGGTGCAGGACTTGCTTTCTCTTCCCATATGCACGTTAGTATTCCTTCCTATGCTTTTCCTTGTCACCACATCTTCAAAGTGGACTGCCAGCTCAAACGATACACATGGGTCTTTTTTCTCTTTTACTTTGTTATTATTGTTTTAGAGTTTACAAGTGAGTCTCATTGATGTTCAACTAAGAGGACACAGTGCTGTAGTAAGATGTCTCTGTGCCTGTTTTTTTCATCAAATTAAAACTCCCTCCGATCATTTTTAATACATACAGTTTTTTTTTTCGAAGGAACTAAATTTTTAGTGTATTTGAAAAAAAACTGTATCTATTACAAGTGACCGGAAGGAGTAGTTACTCTACCTTTCGATGACATATGATTGTATCAATAATCACCAATACTTAATAGCATTGTCATGGCAATGCAGGGTTTCTAGATAAAAGATGTACAGACAATCAGAATCAGCTGAACCTGAAACTATGCAATTCGTCAACAACAAAAAAATTGAAACTACGCAGTAGTCATATAAGGTCAAAAAACGAGATCGATCTAACTCCCGAACCCAGTACGTAATTTTTTCTTAACATAGAATAGAGTGGCAACAACCAGACACGTTACTATATGACCTAGTATGTCCGATGGGAACAAATGAAAACCTTCCATAAAACGCTGTTCTAATTTCAACTTTCATTTACAGAATGCCAACCTTATTTTGTCACTGGTTCCATACATGAAGTGAAATACAGTTCCTGAAAGGGAGAAAAAGACACGACCATAAGATTGTATAATTAATATGCTCTAGATGAACTACTGCAGCTCGTCATTGCCCAGCATGCTGCACTATCTTCCTCTCCAGGGCAACTTTATCTGCTCCAACAACCTAGTCAACCTCCTTTCCGTCCTTCCGTCCGTCGTAAAGAAAAAGGATGGTACACAGCTGATATGCCAACTTGCAGCAACATCCCTCAACTCATCTACATCAACTTTCTAGAAACAACTTTCGGATACTTTTTAGCTAAGCTTGTATATAGCGGAGACATAAAACGGCAAGGTCCACATGATGCTGCAGTGAAGTACAGAATCACCAGCTTCGACAAACTTGAGGCAGCCTTTAACTTGGTTTCATTTCAGCGGAGGAGTGAATGCTCATGACATTTCCTGGTAAGAACCAGAGTCTAGAGGTAAGAGCTTAGAACTGAACAAACAAGACATCAGTTTCTTACCATGATCATATGCAAACTAAATCCATGGTCACCTCTTAAATAACGGCCACCATGATTTATACATGTCTCCCTTCAACTTTCATCCACTTTTAATAGTTCTTCAATGTCCCTGTCCCTAACATGCAAATGTAATTATTGATATGCAGATTTTATATCAGAGAGCAACCTTTTATCCTCCATCCTATCTTAGTCCAAGAATCACTGATGCACGCTTAAAATCTCAAAGCCGAAAAAAAATGATCCAAGCAACTTGACGTGGACCAATAAAGGTCAAGCCACTGAACCTTATCAACCTTGTCACTCCAATCATGGCACACACTAAGATCCACAAAAAGGATCAGAGCATCTGCATTTCACTAAGAGTCACAGGCAAGTGACAATAGGAACACTCAGGGAGCCATTTCTTCAACAGCCAATGGATTATGAAAGGTACTTCTACCAAAGTGTCAAGATTTTGTGACCTAAATTCTAGAGCTGTTTTTCGGGTTGGGTTATTAGGAAATATCAAGATTAAACAGACATGACGAACTGTGTTTCTGGAACAAACTGAACCAAGAAGAGGACCGTAAATTGAAACTCAGAACTCTGCTATTCACTTATGCTCTTGATATCTTCAAAATTGTACTGCACCAAGTCCATCAAAATTGGGCTAGTTAGGTTTCCTGCCCCATTAAGTTCATAAACTCTTCACTTTATTTTGTCATTGTTATTTGTAAAATTTCTCAGTTGAACCAAAAATGCATCTTGACTGGGATGCAACTTGGCAGAGCCCAGTCTAGTTGGTTCCCCTAAACTAATGAGTCAGAAAAAGGTGGGGATGCCTTTATTTTATTAACTGTATGCTGATGTAGCCGCGCATTTTAATTATAAATATAAATACTATGTTTTCCCTGTAAGTGTACAATATGTTTGTGATATGCTATATGAGCAAATAAGTTTCAAACTTTTTCTTTGTCATTCATGACCCGGCCCAAGTTAGGATGAATTTTTTTTCCGATAAACAACACAGACCATGTTCCTCATCTCAAAACCTGATTCATTTATTTCTCACCCTAAACCAGCTTTAAGTTCAATTACGTGATTGCTCATTTATGAAACAGAAAGCACTTACAAATGTAGCAATATAACTCCAAATAATGAATAGACTCTCGTCCACTTCATTATTGGCCGTCCCTTCAGGAATTGAAATAGAGAAACACTCTAGTACACTGTAACCGAATAAGAGAAATAATAGAATGAAACAATTTACCTTCCTCTAGGGCAGCCATGGCTCCTGAGTCTTGTGATTTTGAACCCTGTTTCAAAAACAATATCCCTCAGCAACCCTTTCCAAAACTAGAGATTATTTCTTTATGTACGATATGCTATTATAGATGGAATGGTAGGCTATCAAATTAAACTTTCTTAGGTGACTATATGAAAAACATCTCCAAAGAAATTACATATAATTTTAGAATAGTTATTGGGCATTACACACAAAAAAACAACCTCTTAAAAATGAGGAAAATAAAATTGCATATTAATGTGGCAAATGACACTCGTCTACAAAGATAGACCATCTCTCTTTATGAAAACGCTCGTATATCCTCCTATGATCCCCAATTTTTCGAGCATTTGGTTCCACCTACAAGTTAAATAGAGCCAAATTTTTAGACCACTGTTTTCAATCAGATAAGATTTTTCAAATAACCTTCCTATTAAAAAAGTCAAGTGTCTTCTTTCAGAAATATTGTACTTACCTTCCTGAAAACCGCATCTATCTCATCATCATAATCCAGTGTAAAAGCTAAATGTAAATCCTTGGCTGCATCCTGCCACTGACACAACAGGGCCCTTGCCATCCCTCGAGCTTTATATCCTTTTGCTGAGTCGGGATTTATCTAAGACAAACATGCCTATTGGTCGATGAGCAACAATTTATCAAATTTAACAAAGTTCACAGACATACAAGTTTGAAGCACATCAAGAATAAACATTACATCTCTAGATACAATGACTGAACCTGTAAAGCGGCATTTGCATCCTGAATTGCAGCGTTTGTTTGTTCAACTTCACAAATATGAAGCTGAAGCAAGCAGAAAATTAATCTTATACAAAGGTACAAATGAAGAATAATACGGCAAAATGGCAGTAGGCCGAGACAGAATGTCGACCTTATATTTAAAGAAATACACTAATGTTTACATCTGTTAGCATAAAATATTGCTGAATGCGGATTTCTCACAATAGCATCAGTGAGATGTTCAATAGCTTCTTCCAGATTACCTGAAATATACAATTTTAACCACAAAGTTCATTAGATGTAATAGAACAAAGCAATAGAAGCTACATAAGACTCTTAGTATTGAACAAAGAGAAATGCTACCTTCAGATTTAGCATCCATAGCTTTAGCTTTGAAGACTTGTGCAGCATCACGCTGTTCTTCTGTAACTTCAACCGACGGATCACCCATCTAAGAGCAGTATAATAAGTTATTTTAACAAGAAGTTCACGGTAATATAACAAATACAGAAAGATGATTCCACAATGCAGGAATGAATCCAACCTTCTGAGGAGGATCAGTATCTGGCTCTACAACTGGGCTATCCAACTCGAGATCTGATTCAATAATTTCAGCATCGACATCAGGATGTTCCATGTCATTGTCATTACTATGTGACACGGCAGCAGCCTGCAATTTTTTACATTACATTTTTTAAAGACAAAGGAGGCAAAGTCAGCAATTCTCTCAATCACATACCTGCATGCAATACATAAATTCATAAAATTTAAATTAACAAGAAAAGCGAAACAATGAAGCTAAATAAAAAACTGCTCCCTCTATTCAATGAAGCCTGTCTGCATTTGAAAAAACATAAATCCATCATTACATAGTTAATTTTGCTCCCTCACGACTAAAAACACGGAGAGGGGGGGAGGGACTTATTTTTTGTACGGTTCTTAGTCTAATAAATTTAACTCGTTTTCAAATGCAAAGAGGCTTTATTGGAGGGAGGGAGTATACTAATTGGAACATTCTAAGAGTCAAGGCTGAATGAAACATTGCACTCCCTCAGCCCAAAAAAGCCTGACTGCATTTAAAAAAAAAAAGAAGATGCATCATTAGGTGGCTGACTTTGCTCCCTCACGAGTAAAAACACCAGGGGAGGAGTATCCTGAACTTTTCAAATACAGACAGGCTTTGTTAGACAAAGGGAATAAAATACTTCCTCCACCCGAAAAAGGTCAGTACAGCGTCGAGAATTCAATTTTTTAAGTCAAAGTGAACCCCCAAGTTGGGAAAGGCCTCTCTGGCTGAGGAATAAGCCTAACTGTACCTACATATTATCTCTTCCGTTGCCTCTTTGCATTATAACTTTAAAATCTCTTAAAATGGATGTCTGCCGAATCACAGATTAGGGGGATTAGTGAGATATCTTTACAGCTCCAATTTAACAAGCAGCTCGAAGCATATTCTATAAGGTAATCAAAAGGAGAATTTATATAATAAATTACAAAAAAAAATTCCAATTTGAGGCACTGTTTAAATTATTTCTCAAACAGGGTCTCTGACAAGCTACGCAGACAAGTGCACTGTCTAAGAAGCACGCCTTTGACACCTTTATGTGTTTTTGTCCTATTTTAAAGGAACGATCACTTTAACAATGTATATTTCTCTCATTTTTTTATCAATTTTTATTATTTTTTTTATTTTTAGTGTTCTTTTTAGACATCATGATATCACAAAGATGTTAAGCCATCGCATGCTATTTATAAAAAAATACCATAAAAACTATGCGATGGCTCAACATCTTTGTGATATCATGATGATTAGAAAGAGCACTAAAAATAAAAAAGAATGAAAAAAATGGATAAAAAATAAGAGAGATAAAAATCGTTAAAATTTGTCCCACTAAAATAGCTCAAAATAAAACAGTTTTATAGGCGTCAGTTTTCTCTTTAAAAATTTATCCCATTTTAAAGGGGCGATCACTTCAACGATGCATCTCTCTTATTTTTTATAGACTTTTCTCTTTAACTCTCTGTTTTTTTTTTAAATAACCACGCTAGTGCCTGCGTGGCTTGTCAGATACCCTGTTTAGGAAATAATTTGAATAATGCATCAAATTGGAATTTTTTTGGTAATTTATTATATAAATTCCCCATATCAAAATCATAGCAAACAAACACCAAAATATTATCTTTTTAACGAGCTAGCTTAGACACCGCAAGAGGGAAGGTGCAAACCACTCACTTTTTTGGGTTGTTACTTGTTAGGAGTCCGACCGCCGAGGCTGAAATAGGATTTTCAAATTCACATAAGTACGGAGCACCGGTAAGAAATGAGGTATAATACAAGAAAAGATGGTTTTCGATACAAAATGAACTGTGAAAGCGAAATAGTACCCTCAATAAATGGCATTCTTGTGACCCTAAGATTTATTAGGACTTGACTACTCTTTTTTGCCGATCTCGTTCCTTCTCTTCTTAATTATCCACTTAGCAATAGAATGTGCATTTGATGCTATATAAGGAGATCATTTTACGGTAATTATTGGAATGAAGCTTTTATTGCCAGACACTTCCTTTTTTCCGAGGAACATCCCATAACACAGTTTCTGCCCAAACATGCAAGTTGTGCATACAAACTTCTGCGTAAAATTTTCGAAATTTCAATATATAAAGAACTACTTCATGGCGATTTGTTGGACTTATGTATACTCGCGAAGCTTCACCAGCATAATTGTTCATCTGTTATTTTTATTTTTTTTTTAGTTTTCTTTTACACACGCTTACCGCTTAGTCAGTTCATCTTGTTTAAAGAAAAATGTAGGCGCTTCTTGGAATCAAAAGTGAAAAAAATGTAGTCACAGACTCGCATGTGAAATGACCAACGATTTGGGCCGACAACATGGGCATGCAGCACAGAACGATACGATATAAGGAATGGTGATACAAGGGCTCCATCTTGGGCCAGGCATAGGCCTGCACGTGAAGGCCCACAAAGTTCAAATATGGGCCCATATATTTGCGATGCAAACCCATCATACGAGGAGTTGCGATCTCCCACAAAATAAGCCAAGGATGAATCAACAGAAAAAACAGCTCCATTGGGTCGATCACATCAAAATTCATTTAACAAAAAAAGCACACATCAAAATTCATAGATTAATCCTAATAAATAGTATAATCACATTTATAATAGGAAGATACAAGACAAAATATGTGGTTATCTTGCATTTCTCTACAACATCAAACTATGAAAAAATCAACAAAACTATATTACAAAAGTTCTAATCCATTGACGGTTACTTGGGCCACAGAAGAATAGAACCACCTAGCTTAACATGCTGCACCTAGCAGACTTATAACGGGTACTTAAGACCATAAAGAATCAAAATAAAAGTACAGGGAGAAAGAACTATCATATTTCCAGCTTAGTTGTTAAGGTTGCACCTGCAACCTCGTTCTTCTGTTGGCCCAGGCATGATAACTGATTTCCTGCCCCAGCTTGATCATTTCCGCTTGTTATCTCAGATGACTTCTTGCAGAATGCATACGGCCCAGCATTCGACACCCTAAATATCAACGAAAGAAAGCATCGAAGCAAATGAGTACATGCCAAAACTATCTCTACTCTCAAAAGCTTTATTTAATCATGTATTTCACTCACTAACTGCACCAAAATGATTGAGATAACAGGCAGTAAAGCCATGGTCTGATACGCAGTTTCTCAAATAGGGAAAATTGAAATACAATCCACTGCTTCAATCTAGTATTTTCTAGGTGAACCATAAACTTATTATGCTAAGCCAAATTACCTCTCTTTTCGCTTCTCAAGGAAACGAGCCAGAGATGCTTTCCTAGCCTGTGGCACCGCTGCAAAACCAATACCACGAGTTCAATCACATATAAACAATGGAACCAACGGAATCAACCAGAAGGGCCAGACATTTTGTACACCAGAAAACAACAGCTTACCTGCTGGAAACAATGCAACAGCTGAAGAAGTAATTGCTTTGGCATCTGGCTGAGCTTGGTTGCTGGGTATAGCCAAAGCCCCAGCTATTTTAGAGGCCATCAACTCATCAAGGTTGCTGGATCCATTCCCTGACTGAGCATTAGGATGCGATGTAACAGATATGGGGCTTGACAGACCAGAACATGGTTCAGGTTTTGATACAACAGGGGCTTGTACTTGGACTCCTACAATGGTTGGGGCTGGGATCACTGAACAACTACTCCCAGCCATAAACATTATTGCTTGCGCCTGAAATCACAAGAATAACATGGCTAAGTAAAGAATTCAAAAGATATTTGAAACATTGTCTACACAAACAAGCTATCAGAATCCAAAAGAGCATCTGGTCCGAAGCATTTTTACCTTCTCAGCTGATATATTCTCAAATACATTCACAGCACCTCGGTAGAATATAGTCAATTGCTCTGACCCATTAGTAACCTTGGCGTTGTTTCTGTACAATATTTAGACTCGGTTGGTAATTATATTACGAACTAGAACGTTTGCATTCAACAGAAGCGATACTAAAGAAATATGAAACCCAAGTTATCAAATCACCTTGAAGCATATGTCCCCACAAAAGGACCCGAGACGGGCACCACAAAATTTGAGGTGGTCACTGGTAAACCACCGAAAACATGTTGCTTAACAGATGCAGCCCCTTGAACCTTGAAGAATGGATTACCCATAGCAACAGAGGCTGAATGATTCGGCAATGGGAAACTTCCAATTTCATGGCCAAGAGTTGCAGACATTCCATCGGCATTAATTGGTTGTGAGAAATTAGTTGAGACCCCAATATGTGTGCTCTGTCCATTAAAAGAGAAGTTCTTCTGCAAGCAAACGGAGGATCAGTTTTGTCAGTCTGAAAACACCAAACCAAAGAAATGATCAATAGTGTACAAAATCACCCAAGCAAACCTGCATAAATCCAGACGAGGGTCTATTTCCTGAGTCTACTGCATCTGGACTTGCTACAGGGTGGTGAAAGGCAGAAGTGCCATGAGCATCCAAAGTGAACTTTTTCGGCTTCTCTTCTGGCGCAGACTTGAAGGACATGAACTGAGGCAGGGCAGAGACTTTGTGTGACAAAGATCCCCATGGCATCCGAGAATTACGAGCTGCTGTGAAGAAAAAGGCCAGAGAATTAATCTATTATCCTCTTACCTATCCCTAGCTCACGTTTGATCTAACTTACTATCAAATGGAATCAATCACTCTATTGTACAAAAAAAAAGAAACAATTAGTTTGTTATCACTGATCTCTAGCTCACGTCTGATCTAACGTTCATCAAATCGACACAAATCTACTAGTTTTCTTATCATCTTTAAACAGCAATAGAGAATTAAAATAAACTGCACATTCACTGCCATTATCTTGAAACAGGAAAACAGATACTCTATCAATCTGCAGTACATAGTAATCAACGACCACCGGATAATATGTCCCACATGATTTTTTGTGACATGCAAAAGAACGTGAACGAGGATAATATGAGGCAATGTAACTGGTCCCCTAGAATGGGCCCTACCAACTCACGTAAATGCTACTTGAACATGACTCACAACCCATCTGCGTCAACGCGGTGCTTGTGGTCCTCCCGGCTGTAGTCGAGGGAAAATTATTGGCTACGCGCCGCGCAGGGGGAACAGTGTGCTCATCACCAATAGGTGATGGGCAGGTCTCCCCCTGCATGTCATAATTGCCACAAGGGACCTACAAACATGGGGGACGTGCCCATCACCCATTGGTGATGAGCACACTCTTCCTATGCGCGGTGCGCAGCTAATAACTTCTCGTAGTCGAGAACATAAAGGCATCAGGATTATGGGGCCCGCGGCAGCTGCCCATGGCCGGTGTGCAACATGTGCTGAAACCGACTCGTTGTCAAAAGGATCTTGGGCCTCTTGGCCAGGAGGGGATCTGCCTAAAGGACGGAATTCAAACAACATCTTAACTATATTTTTGAAACGGGTTGGGGTCCTGAGAGTGGGAAAGCGATGGCCGATGGGGGAGTGGGTAAATGGCGTCGAAGGTTTTCAAGCCACGGAGAGCCGCCATGTCCGATTCTGAGCTAGTGACGACCACGAGCTACACGCTTCCACCTCTTTCCAATTCAAAAGAAATTTACTTCCAAACTGATGGTACTTTTTTTGCCAACATTTAAAACTGATATGTAAACATAACAAAGACAGAACTCATATAAGAGAAGAAGCACGTGATTTAAGTTTATTGTTTTTTTCCCCAAAAAAAGCCAGTTTATGAACTCAGATTTGCAGTAAAATCCGGTGAAAAGAAGTAAAACCGCAATAGCTTTGAGTTCATCGTAGCGAAAAATTGAAACCAAAGCAGTGAACTCTCATGTGTCGTATAAGATAACTGAACTCTTAAGACTTGAAAAGCGCAGATGCTATAAAGCATTTCATCTCTAAACCAAATACAGGACAGATTTGATAAACAAAATATCAGCATAACATTATCGAAATGGAAAGACAACCTCATACGCAGAAGTTCAACAAGAGATGGCCAAAAACAATAGAAAGATGACCATATATTCAAAACACGACACAGAAAACGAATCGAAGACCCACCTGCGTCATTCCCTCCTTCTTTGAGCTCTTCCTTGACGATCGCAACCGGCTCCTTGGAGTGCAGACCCATAAAATCCCTCTCCATCTTCCACAGCGTCAACTGCCAAACCAGTCAAACTCTTGTAAATCAATCCCAAAACCTGAACAACAAGGGCCAATCCGGTCCTCCTCGATCTTCTCCAAGCATTCCCCTTCGGCTCCGATTGTGGAAAACTCGAAATCAAATCAAGGGAAGGAGGGAGAGAGCAGTTGCTCCTTGGGAAAACAAGCCAGCTGCGACTGCTTCTTCCGTGTAGAGACGGCGGGTTATTTATCTTTACTTGTTTTGGTTTTGTTTATGTCCGAGGGCTCACCAACCGCTCAATCCTGGTCGTCCGATCTTATGGTGGGTTACCGGGACATCTGGTTGTGGGAACCGGCTGGGCAGGTCTAGCGCACGTGCTCCGGGCGAAGGGCTTCTTTACGTAAACCGTGTTGTCACCGGCATTATCTATGGAGTATATATTTTTTACGAAGGAAAACTATAAAAAAGGATTTTTAAAAAAGAAAAGGAAGGGAATCCACCCACCCATCAACTTGTATGGAAAGTTGCCAAAAAAATATAAACCTGTCTAGCACCCATTTGGGGTCACAAAATCACGTTGCAACCACCTAGATTTTGCCACGTCATAAAAAAAAAGAAAAATAGTTGAATAGAAGGAAAAATTACAACTTTACTTAAGATTCTTAGGTCTCCCCTCCACGTGTTCTCTGGCCTGCGTCTGCGGAGAGTTTGGCTATTCTTGTCAGTAGCGCTGGGAGCTGCCTGGTTAGTGAGGGACTGACTTCCTTCTGGCTCTTAAAAGCAGAGATAAGGCTTAAAGCTCTACTTAAGATCTGTAATTATTTTTAAGCTTGTTTTTTTTTTTAGATAATTATTTTTAAGCTTGCTTTTCTTCGTGAAAAGAAGACAACAGATGGAAGGGAAGAAAAAGAGCCAGAGAGATGAGGAATGACTAATAATTAGCTAATTAGCTATTGTTATATTAATTAACTTACCAAAAAATAGTATTATATTAATTAATTAATTGTGCTTGCCTTGTCTTGTCCTATATACACAACATATTGGTGAATGGTGATTTGCTTAAAAAAACCGAGCATATTATCGCTCCCGCTCCCAGGCAGCATTGCTGACTGTTTGCTGTTTTGACTTTACAATTCTCACAGAGCCACTAATTCTGTAGCTATAAAATTGCCGGTGTCTTCGACTGGTCGGTCCCTTTGTTCCGATTCTCTTTATCTGGATCATGTTCACCTTTGTTCCGTTTTCTCTTTATCTCTATCATGTTCACCTATACATATGACGATGAATCTCGGAGGACTACGGTCGCGGGCCTCCACCTGCTCTGGGGAACGGAGCAGAAAGAGGAAACCTGAAACATCATCATGATCAGAGGGAGGAGAGCCACAGAGGACTGTTGGCTTCACGAGGAAGCAATGACGAGATTAATCAAATTATTACGAAGATTCTTTCCAAACTTCCGTCTAATCAAATACGTGGCTCTTGTGACCCAGCCTCAGATGCCCACATTTGGATTTCGGCAGCAGCACGTGTCAGATGGCGGGGCCTCTGTGAATATAGACTGGTAGACAAAAACTATGGGCCTCTTTGGCTCGGCTCTCCAAAGGAGAAAGGGACTTTCCTGAGCTGAACTATCACTTACAAAAACGAAGAAGGAAGAGAGAAATGAAGAATGTGATATTTTAGTTTAAACAGTAAATTCTAGAGTAAAATTAAAGGGGTGGCCAAACAGGCCCTACATGCAGGGAGTATTGTAAAGCACGCATTTTATTCGTGTATCACGCGGCATTTTTAAATTGTTCTTTTTTTTACGTTAACCATTGGGTTTATATGAGTAACTGGTGCATCTTTCCATGTGCATCGCCTGATGGTTTTACTTTGTAACCTTTTAACTTTTGTTTTTAATCTAGAATCTGTTCAGTCTACAGTTGTGTGTCGGCTGAAGACCAAATCTTTCGCGTAGTCTACAAACTTATCCTTGTACCAATAAGTTAAATATAACCATTTATTCTCCTCAAAATTCAAATAGATGCATTTCTGTAGCTGATCTCGAGTAGATTGTGCTGTCTGCCAAAAGAAAAGGATTATATTGTGGGGTACAAAAAATTGATTAAATTATTTAATAATATATATTAAAATAAATAATAATTAATCAGAATGAGATAAACTTATTTTCTGATCTAGTTATTTAACATGTCACGCAAGCACCAACGTCGCACTGGTATCCTAACCTGAAAGGCATCCCTAGAAGCGACGCCTTTATTTTATAATGAGAAAAGACATTTTAATTAACGTCTTATATTTTATTAATTTTTCAACTAAGGCATCATTGAAAAAAACACTTTCCTCATCTAATGAAGAAATATGGCGTTTTAACTGATATCTTACATTTTGTTAAGTTTTCAACTAAGGGCGTCACTGGAAGTGCAGGTCCTTCGTCGGGCGACAGAGGTGGAGAAGTGAGAGGAGGTGGAAGAAGGGTTTAGTCGGGCATTTTTTGGCCGACCGAAAAATGGAGTAAGAGTTTTAAAAGAAAGCTAAAAAGAAGGCGTCATTCCTATTGATATTTTACAAAAAAACTAACAAAATATAAGTCGTCAGTTGAAACGACATATTTCTTTGTTAAAATAGGAAAACATCGCTTATAGTAACGTCTTAGCTGAAAAGGTAACAAAATTTAAAGCGTTAGTTGAAACGACATCTTTCCTCGTTACAAGAGAAAAGTATCGCTTTCGGTGATGCCTTAGTTGAAAAGTTAACAAAATGTATCATATTAGTTGAAACGATGCATTTTTTCATTACAAGATGAAAGTATCACTTTCAGTGATGCCTTTCGGATCAGGGAAAAAAAAAATTGCACAAGGCATGCGTGGCATATTAAATAACCAGATAAAAAAAATAAATTTATCTCTTTCTCGATCGGTTATTATTTATTTTAATATATATTATTTAATAAAATTCCGTTTAAATAATGTCATTTCCTTTTGAATCTGAATTCCGTTGTTAAACGAAGCCCTGGTATCCGCGGTCAAATATTCACAAGTATGAAATTAAAAACCAAGTGGCTCAGTTTGGAAAAATAGTGATCTCTATTGAATGATTAAACCTCAAGAGTACGAAGCCTATGGTACACTTTTTTAAGGACCCATTCATTTTGGAGCTATTAATCTATGACAACTTTTTTCCAAATGGAGCCGATAATCGTCACACATGTTTATAATGCACGACTGCCTGGCTGGGCTGCACTTTTTGGCGAGATACGACCTGTCGTACATTGTAATGTGTAAGCATTACCTATTGCCTTGTAAAAAAAAAGTTCAGTGAAAAATTGTCAGCGTTGTCTACACTCTACATAATGTGTGCGTTTGAAAAAGTTTCCATGCTACATGCTTCTTATAACTTATCTGGCCAGCTTTTCCATTCTGTGGTCACTCGATAAAAATCAATATTTTTCCAAATGAAACTATTAATATAGGACGCAAGGAACACATTTTTTTTGCAACAAGTGTGGACCATAACCATTACCGCAGGAAATGAAAAGATGGGCACTAAATCATAGCTGGCTGACCGAAACCATGTGCGATGCCACGGAAAAGACATATGTAGAATCAAAGCAATTGGGATCTGGGGCCAACCATCTGATGCGACAATGCACGGCATTGAACTTCATTTTCATTTATCTACATTTTTCCCCACATGTGAGTGCATAAATTATCATGTCTCGTTGACCAAAATGACTTCACCTCGTGACATGTAACATATCATGTGTGTTCTCGTATTACTATATCCAAAAGCAACCCAGTGCCAAAGAAAAAAATTGTATTCAAAAGAAACCTCTCTTCGTGCTAGACACATTGTTGTTTTTAATTGACTAGTTTAATGCGATATTTTTGAAAATTTACTAGTTTAATGCTGATTGCCTATTAAAAGACATGAGCAGATGTCTATTTGTACCAACCAGTTATTTAGAATAACGAGCCATTTGAGATCTATGACCAAGTTGATCTCTCGGCGTGCCCGTGGGCAGAGAACTTTATTTGGAGGAGGATGACAGGTAATGGGGCCATGTGGTTTTCTTATTTTTCGTTGCTGCCAATTGGCTTCATGGGTTCAATGAAGAAAGACGGATATCTGCTTCTGCTTGGTTTTTAAAGCATTAACAAGAGAGAGAGAGAGAGAGTTAAACTAATCTCGCCTATGGTCGGATTCTTGCGGATATGGCGAATGTACTAATATCAGACTTCCCAAAATGGGTCATATCAAATTCTCTAATCTCTTTGTTTAATAATTGGGCCAATCTCATCTTGATAATGGTCATAAGCTTGGGGTGTGAGGACTGAGGATTTCCTAAAGAAATCGGTTTTGTGCTACACGCTCTTCATGGCTCACGATAACTTTGCAAAGCACATGAAATTGAAAGCGCCAAACGGATGACATTATTTGAGAGGCTGCCTTATCTGCTACGGTCGATGCTACTGTCGAGTAGTTGGTTAGGATCATGATTCATAACAAAGTAGCAGCAAACACAAAGGAGTTCACAGGCCTTACAATTAAGTGGCCCTTCCCGACAGTCGTCACCTGGACGTGGTGCACAAAACAACCATCCATGAAAGCCAAATATGATCGATCATTCCTTTTCGCCTTTAACAACTTAAAATACTGAGTCATACGTAACAGGTTGGTCAAGGACTGAACATACATACCAGACATTCAAATACTTCTTCCCCTTTCTCATCTACTCTAATCCACGAGTCTTAGCAACCCCCAATTTACAAACGACTGGGGAGTGGGGAAAGCTCAACGTGGCCAAGTTGTTATCAATCCAAACCGTACTAACATTATTCTTTACAACTGATGTTTTATGATACCTGCATTCCGATAATCATCTATACAAGGACTAACATACAGTAACTACCTTAAGCAGAGCGTCTGCTGTCTCTGCCATGTTGTCTTTCTCATTTTTTCTCTAAGTGAAAACTGTTTGTTGACAAGTCCTCTGCAATTTGATTAGCTTCCCCAGACATGTAAAAAACGTCAGCCTCTTAAGGCTTCCCTTTTTGTCTAAGGGGCCGTTTGGGACGTGATTAAAAGCAAAACATCCACCACACTAGATGTTTTGCTATACTCTAGCATCCAGGTTTTTTCCACTTTCAGCTTGAACACCTCAGGACGTGTTTCAGCCTGAAAGTAAAAAAAAAACTGATTGCTACAGTGGACGTTGAAAATCCACTCTGGATAATTGCTTATAATCACGCCCCAAACGGCCCCTTAAATGGCGAACATGGTTACATGGTTGGTGCAAGTAACAAACCTGAAGACACTGAAGTTGAAAGCTCACGTTGATGGCCCGACTGTTTAAAGCAGATACATCTGAGTGCACTTCATTTGCTCGCCCCATATGTATTCCAGTGCATGTAAGATCATTATCCTGTCAAATTTACACTAAATACGGTGTTGTACAATTCATATTGTATCTAATATTACAATGGTTGTAGTATAAAAAAATATTACAATGGTTGAAAACTCGAAGTGTCTTATAGTAAAGACATCTGCGAATGCACTCCAAATTGTTTTGGGCACATCTATCTCTGTGCATGAAAAATAATTATCGTGTCAAATTTACACTCAATACTGTGATTTACAATTCAAATTGTGTATCTGATATTTCCATGGTTGAAGACTCGAAGTCTCGTCACTCATGATAAAGACCCCCCACTTGTAAAAGGTTCACCTATCTCAAGAAGTTCATTACGCAGGCCAGTGAAAACGATGATATCTGTCTCTATAGGTCTGAACTTCACGAGGGCTGATGGTACCAAGTCTTCTTCTTCTAGCGTTGGTGTTCTATCTCCAGCTTGTGGAAATCTTGGGACCACTCTCCGCCTGGGAGTTGCTGGCTGTAAAAGCTCGAACTCCAAACCTGGCTCCTTTAATGATGAGCTCACGAACTAATGCAAAAAATAAAACAAACAACATCAGATTCACTTAGTAAGAAGCCGAATAATTGTTCAAGGGAAAAACCACGTTTCACTAAAATTGTCCAACAATTACCAACTTTCCCCTAACAAAGCATTATTCTGACAACATAAATGATATATGTCTCTGATGCAAAAGACAGCCAAAACAATGACAACACGTAAGAAGACAACGGAAGGATGCAATCTTAGACGGCTATTCTCAACAAAATAAAATTTCTGCAATCAAGAATCTGCAACCCTGTCAAGGGAAACGAAGAACTTTGCTAATTGCAAATGATAAATAAGGCGGAAAAAAGCAAAAGGGAAGCAAAAATAGTGAGAGCAAAAGCAAGGTCAAAACTGAAAAAAAAACATGCACTGAATATGACCAAAGGAATAAAATATTCTAACGTATGGGCTCCCTCTATCTGAGCCTGTGAGCAACAGGCCAATATTCCTAAAGTCTGGCGCCATCAGGCATATTAAAAGCCCACAAAATAAGGGTTTCAATATAACTCATTGGGAAACTTTTTCTTCCAACAAATGGGCCTAAAACATCAATATTGCTTTCCACAGGTTACAAAACTCCTTTCAGCAGGAGCTTATCACGCTACTACTACCCAAACCTAATTCGCCAACAAAATAATTACTGAAGGGGTTTTAGCAACAGTGTAAGTAAATCTGTGAATGACATATATGTGAAGTTGAAATTGAAGAACAAATCACTCGATTAGAATCCAGTCCATGACACATGACAGATTCTATAATGCATCATGCAATATTTTAAAGCAAGCACCAAAGCTTTTGAGCCTAAATCTTGACTGACCACTAGCTCTCACGTATCATAGCATAGTTCTTAAGCAATAAAATAAACCAGATTCTTAGCTGCAAAAAACGTTTCAACACATTACGTTTGATTAAAAAGTTCATGCATGATGCGTAACTTTTTTTGACATAAATCCAAGGTTCTAACAAGGTCAGGTCACTTAATCATACTGGATGGCAAAATATACATTCTGGACACAAAAACATAATGTTTTGAAATTATTAGATTTTATTAGAATGAGATCCACCTCATAGAGTGTAGTGGTCGGTTCCCAAGGCATAAAGACACCTTGCAGCACAACTCCATCAGGAAACTGGATTCGGATAACAGTGGCCTTAAACTTTCGTCTGGCAGCCTTCACTTGTTTCTCTTTGTATGATTTAGGAATAAGAAGTTGTGAATCTGCAATCTTTTTCCGTCGGAGTTCAGCTTCTCTCTTTACCTCTTCGGGAGATAAATTATAAAAGGAATCTGGCAATTCAAATTTTGCTGCTAAATTTTCTGAAACTGAAAAAAAGACCCGAACCTGCAGATTGTAAAATCATACAGAATAATTAGAAACAATTAACATCTAAACTGGTAAAATAATTCTTAGACTCTAATGGTTTAGCAACTAATAGTTATCAGGAAATGATGCTATTAATAAAAATGCAAAATTTTGAAAAAAAAACATGCACAGTTATGTACATGAACTATCATAAATTTTGCACATAGCAAATACCAACTTCATATAACCAATCAAGGAAAAGCAATACTTATTTGTATGTTTTAAGCCATCCAAATAATTGAAGGATATAAATATCAAATTATTTCCGACGAGACAATGACACAAATAAGTTTCACACTTTTCATATAACTAGTATACCCGCACGTGCAAGATGCATGCGCCACAAAAGAATTTAAGATGTCTGAATTTCACTTAAAACTCTTTAATTCTTTGTTGTCGTTCAATCAGTGCTTCAACATGTTTAAAAAATTTCTGCATATGCCAAAATCATCACAAGTTTTATATCAAGGGTATTTTTGGTACATAACTTGAAATTGTCCGCTCCACACCTTACTTTTAATAGTAGTACGATTTCTACTCTAATATAAATAATACTTAACCCATAAACCAAAGTTATAAAGCTTTTATTACATCATTGATCAACAGTATGATATGACAACGCCTAGCAATTAATAAAAAGAACAGCAGAGATATCATGGCTTCAGGTTAACTACGAAAGTTAGGAGAGGTCAATGGATCTAAAAACCATTTACATTCATATTGCTTCTTTGTGCATCACATGTGTTTCAACACAAATCTCAATATGTTAGCATATCTTAGGCATATCAGCCAGACATAATTTAAGTTGAAGGCATAAAGAAAGTGGGATACATAATAATTTCTTTACAAGTATTTCTTATGGGAAAAGAATCTCCCTTGTCTCCCATGAGCATTCCACAATTTCATAACGTATATAAACTCTCTTTCAGTTTAGTCGTTGACATTAAGAGTTTATTTAAGAAAAACTCCAAACTTAATTATCAAATTTTCCAATCAACGCCACAACTACAAGGTAAGATATTTGCAACGCTACAACTCCAAGGTAAGATATTTGCAACACAACTTCTCATATTCCAGTCAACCATATCATAAACCATTTTACCTATAAAATACATTTCCAGATCTTTTTAATCAGCTCCTTCTACGCCATCTTTTGGCTTTTCTTGATGGATTACTCTCCTTATAAGTTAGAAAGCTGTTGGCCATTTCATTTGTCTGTGACTAAACTGTTGCAAGTGGCTTTTTCTCATCTAATAGCCAATTGAAGTAACTCACAAGCTCTTAATACGAATATTACTTCGTGATCAATTTGACACCATCTGTGTCAGCATTCTCGTCCTTGTTACAGTTTTGTGATATTGGCAGTTTCTCCAAGTGGAGGGAGGGAATCGAAATAATCTTGAGAAATAAAACATGAAAAAACAGTTTCAATTTATAAAGTCTGTCACAACTCTCCAATTGACAGTTTAAAAGCCTAAAACACTGAAAGAATTATAGCGGTCCCTGTATTAAATGTCTCTTTTGCTATTTGACTTTGAGATGCTTGACCAAGATATTTGATAAAAATTAAACAGAAACGAGCAGATCTGATCCTGGCATTCACAAGTGAATAGAGCATCACTAAAGGATAAAGCCAAAATTAAGGCAAAGTATCATAATGATATCTCGAAATAAGAAGTCAGACACTCTGAAAGGAGTTTTATAAAGCAGTTCAATCAACAACCAATCGTATATTACATACTAATATGAAGTACATACTTCATTTCCTTAGATCTCCTCTATTAGATAAAATAATAGTTTGTGCAAAACAAGAGCTACCTTATAGAGCAGCAGCTCATCAAAAGTTTATATAAAACAGACACTCCAAAGGAATTTCATAGAGTAGTTCAATGAACAGGGAATTATATGTTTCTTTGTATGGATTTTGTACCATTTTGATTCTGATAAGTGTCAAACGTGGTATATCATCCATGCCGCCGACCCCAGATAGGATAAGGCGTATGATGATGATAATATAATCCCCTTAAGACTCTCGTCTCTTGAAAGAAACCATAGTTTTCTTAAGTTAAATGTATTGTGCAACTTATGTAACACCAAATGCAGTAGGTTGCAATGGGAAATAAGCTTTGTCAACAAAAAGTCTGTAAGTACCTAAACTTCAAAAAGCAGCCAAACAAGAGAAACCACAAGACAAACCAACTGCTACACGATGGCCTGAAGATTTTTCAGATCAAAGCAAAATTTGCGGAATAGTACCTGTCTGTCAATGACCTTCTGGGTCTTTTCAGCAGGAGCATCACCTTTATCTGGGTCAGATGATTGCAATTCATGTGGTTTCCTCTGCTCCAACAATGATATTGCCTCCTTCAATGAAAATATTTGCTCTTCTGAAGGTAGCTCCATTGTCGCCCACAGCTCCTCACCTTCCTCTTGCATCTTAAACCCAACACCCTCCAATAACTCCACACCGCCAGTTGTGCCGAGAGCCTCTTTTATTTTAGGATTACCCATACGTATCCTTCGAAACTTTGTATTCTCGGGTTCCTTAACAATATTCTTCACAAGCTTAAGAACCACCTCTATGGATGCTTCTGATGGCTCCCCTGATAAAAACACCCCAATTCGAGTCAACACCTCATTTCTCAAGTCCACATTGGCTTCTACACTAGAATCCTTTGGTATGAGATCCACACCTCTGACCTGATCATTCAAGCAAGTTTCAACATGATTTGAAACCTCTTCTTCACTCCGGTAGGGTTTGCCGCAGACGGGGCACTCATAAACATTCAGAGAAACCCCATTCGCAGTACGCTTGCCTGAAGAAACAATTGCATCAAACGGACTGAATTCCTTGGTTGCTCCCTTCGGAATGAATTCGTCATCTCTGTTATTAGATTTGGCAGGCGACGAAGGTTTTGGTTTGGGGATGGATCGTGCGGGAGGAGGTTGGTCAAATCTAGACGCGATACTATTAGGGGGACGAGAAGGCCCGGAAGAGGAAGAGGTCGAAGAGGAGGAGGAGCCAAGAACTCTCCCCTGGCCCTTAAATTTACCGGAGGAAGAGGAAGAGAATGGATTGTTCACTTTTTTGACAAAATCCTTCAACTTGTCCTTAACATCATCCATGAGTCCAAATCCAATTCAAAACACGAATCTACCGAACTCGAATTTCTACAAATGATATGAAAAAAGGGATAAAAGATTCAAGAACCTCAATCAACGAACAACTTGCTGAAACTCGGCTCCTAATATGTACTTCTCTGATTGCATGCGAAAGACGCCGGCGAAGCACTTCTGGTTGTTGATATGTAAAATCCGTCACGACAACCGAACGCAGAAAACGCGTAGTCAACTCTGCGCAATGTGATCTGATTGGTGGATTGGGTATGTTCTAGTCGGGTCCATCAGATCGCCCAATAAAATTTTTTGATGAGGGACATTTTGATTAGGTCCGTAAGGGAGTGCTTTACCCTCGTTCAATGTTGCCAAAATTATCAAAGTTTTTAGTGTTTCGGCCTGCTAATTGTGTGTTCGAAACATGGGCCGGGCTGGAGTTTAAGAATTTTGCCAACATTGACGTTAACTGGGGTTAAGGACTTGTCCATAAGGATATTAAGAAAGACCAGGCCCATTAAGGCGTGGCTCATCTGTTTGTATTGGTGCGTTTGAAAGGTAAAAGGGGTTTGAAGAATATCGCAAACAGAGCTGAAATTTTTCAGCGTGAAAGGCAAATGTGTTTAGCTTGTGAAAACTTTTCAGATTTTTTTTGCGTAAAAAAAAAAATTTTCAGAGTTGAAAGACACCTTCAGCGTGATTCTCACGCTGGGGTCTTTCATATTCAAATCGATCATGGCCTTCTAATCACACCTAACCTCACTCCTCTCAATCGTTGATTACTGACAGATTTATTTCCAAAGGCTTAAGCCTCCAAGATTTTTTGTACCATTTTCCAATTTGAACAAGTGCGCTAATTAAAGCGGAAAAAAAAATCGCACTGTCATCCATGGTCCAATTCTACTCAGATCTCTGTAAGTCAATGAAGCAGTAACATAGCATTTTCTCCTCTTTGTTCTTCTTTTGAAATTCCTCTGCTATCTCTCTTTACTGTCTCATTGCATCAGTTTTCGTTTATTCACACTATTGAGATATTAGTCTAATAGTTCTTAAAAAAAGATATTAGTCTAATAGTGTAATATGTTAATATTAGTTTATTAGCATATTTTAGGCTGACAATTTTTCACCTTTCAACATTCATACATTTTTCAGGCCTTGAAAAATGGCATTTAGGCCACAAATCTTTCAATTTGCAAATGAGGCGTTTCGGCCTAAAATGCCTAAAATTTAGGTTTCAGCCTGCCATCATATCCCAGAACACAAGAATATGCGTGGTCGTACTGCTATAATGTGTCGAACATACATACTATAGCAAGACGAAATTTGATCTTTGGAATCATCAGTTGAAAGTTGAAACCATAGTTTTCAAAACCGGACCGGACCGGCCGGTCCGACCGCGGAGAACCGGAACCGGCCGAAAAACCGGTCCGGTTTACCCCGGTTTTCGAAACCGGACGGTTCAACCGGCCGGTTTTTCCGAACCGGGTAACCGGAACCGGATTGACCCGGTTTTTCAGTTTTTTTTTTTTTTTTTTGAAAATTTTTTCGAAAGAGGGGCGAGCGGGAGGGGGGGGGGATTCGAACCCGAGATCCCCTGCCAGCGCCCCTGTGTTTTAACCACTTGGACTACAACAGTTTTGTGTTAATATGATACAAAATTTATATTTATTATATACTTAACCCTATTTACACCTAAACCGGTTCATTCCGGTTTGACCACAGTTTGACCGTGGTCAAACCGCGGTCCAACCGGACCGGCCATCAATCCGGTTCGATGGCCGGTCCGGTTTTAAAAACCTTGGTTGAAACGCTTCAACTTTGAAACTTTTGGCAGCGGTGACTTGAGCCGAGGTAAAAACACAAGTTTTTTCCATATTACCCGGCGCCAACTTTGATATTCCCATATTACCAGGTTTTTCCCGTGAAATCTCCTATGACCTGGAATCTGGACATGAAGTACCCAAAATGCCCTTTCTTCTATTTTTTCGTGCTAATACTGTGCGAAGAGGCGTGTTGTGTACAACACGAAAAAAATACAAGGTTCTCCGGCGATATACATCGGCGACTTCACCGGCGACCGGCGAGTTCGAGCGGCGATTCAACCGGCGGAATACACGAATTTTGACGAGCCTTTTCGCGTCCCCCCATCTCGATATCGAGCTGCCCCCCTGCTGGATTTCGACGACACGACTGAGGGAGAGTGCACAAAGGTGGCGATTTGAAGTGTATACGTCGGTATTTCGGATCAATCACCTTCTGAGTTCCCCCTCGGCTCCCTCCGCCTGCATGCAACCGGCGGATTGACCGATTGAGCTTCGGTTGACGGCAAAGAAGAGTGTGAAAGGCACCTGCGAGGAAATACACACATACACACGACTAAACCGCGGTAAGTTACAACAATTTTTACTGATTTTAGTTTCATAAGGTCCGACATTTGGATTTTAAATTTTTACTATGAACTATAAAGTCGTGTTTGTAAAATACACGACTTTCTATTTAGTCGTGTACGCGACAACACGACTTTTATATTTTCGTGTTTCACCGACACGACTTTTCTACTGACCACTCTACCTTACTCCTTGCAGATGGATAAAAAAAGAGATGAGTCTAAGGAGGAAATACCATCGGAAGAGGAGGAGGATCATGATTTTGTCTTGGCACCTCGACAGCAAAATCAGAGGGGCAGGAAGAGGAAGGCTCCGATGGACCGACCAGTAAAGAGAACATATAATGCGCGACCGGCCCTTCGGACGTTTTGTCAACCGGGAGCGATGAAAAAGTGTGCGGCCCTCCTACAGCATCACCAAAGATGTGCCCAAGTGATCAAAGATGCTGGTTTCGCTGTCATTTTTGAAGGTGAGGACGTAGTTGTATCTTGGAACCTCCTCGACCATTTGGTCAGGTACTAGGATGAGTCGGCGAATGTCTTCAATATCAAGGGCATGACGCTACATTAAACAGGAAGAAGTTGCGCTTATCACTGGATTGCCCGCAAAGGGCGAAAGAGTTGAGGTCCTCCCCTCCTTGACACGCTGACCGGAAGGTCAATTCTTCAGAAAGTACTTCGCCGCGAGGAGAGCGGAAATTTCACACATTGAAGAAATCATAGACAAGCTTAGCGCGGGTGAACTGAAGATGGAAGAGGAGGACATGGCGAGGATGATCATCTGCCTCCTCTTCTGCACGGTGCTGTTTCCACACAGCACTAGAGCGGTTCATCCCTTTTTGTACCGTTACATTGACGACCTCCCAAGATTGAGGTCATATAATTGGGCTGGGGCTATGCATAAGATGTTGGTTTCTGGTATAACCCACACCAGTAGACTAGTGGGTGCGAGATCGCAAGGAGGGTGCCTGGGCGGTGGATACCTAAATGGTGCCACATATGTCCTTCAGGTATGTAGCATTCATAGTCTTCGATCGGCAAACTTGTCTTATACAATACCACTATATTTATAGTCGTGTATTATGCAACACGACTATATTTATAGTCGTGTATGATGAAACACGACTAGGTATATAGTCGTGTTGTTTACGACACGACCATAGTTCAATTCGTGTACAAGTTATAGTCGACTAAGGCAACTGCGCCTTGTAATAATGTTTTAATCTGTTTACTATGCAGATTTGGTTTTTCGAGCACACGACAATCTTTCATCCTGTCGTGGGCCCTACCAGCCCACGGGCCAAAAGGTGGCTAGGAAGTGGGGCCCTCATTACAAAGGTGAAGAAAGGTGCACAGAAGAAGCACCGTATGGCCGACTATTGGATGGGAGTGTTTAACAATCTTGAAGTATGGGACGAACTCGTCAACGTAATCAGCCCCATGGCCGGAGAGGCATCTCTCCTTGCTTCGTCAACTTCAATGGCCCCTCCTCCACGACGGCAGAGGCCGGAAATCAAGAGGACTCCCAACCAACCTGCACCCCCTTCCTCGAGGACGGCTGCCCAGTCCACTGCAACTGCAATGGGGCAATTGGAGGGTGCGCTTCAGGGCATACAGTCACTACTTGAGATAGCTTTGTCTTCGTATGAGGAGATGGGAAGGAGTGTCGGACCTCTGAGAGAGGTTCTCCACTCTATGAAGGCCTCTGCCACCTCAGCGTCAATGCTGTTAGAAGGTCAGATCTTTGAGCATCCGAAGCCGGAGATGACTGAAGAGCCAACGAAGGAGCCAAAGAAGTGGCCCCAAATGGAGCCAAAGAAGTTATCGGTGCATAAGATGGAGCCAAAGAAGCGGCCCTGTGACAAGGAGCATATGAAGAAAACTCTGATTGGTATGCGGACAAAGGAGCTGGCAAGGAAGTCACATCTCGATTCGACGAAATGGGGGTAAAGGTAAGTTGTAGACGATTATTTATTTTCTCGTGCCACATGGTACACGACTATTATATCTGTCGTGTTTTATGATACACGACTATGTAGTTTATCGTTTTTCATACAACACGACTATGTTTTTTATCGTGCTGCTACTACTAACACGAAATAAGTAAAATGTCATTCTAGCTCCCATCAAACGCGCGGATGAGGAAGACAAGATTCAACGGGCTAGAAAGAGATCCTCCGCCAAGTTATTTTTGAAGAAGCTCCAACCAGAATTCAACGAAGATATGGAGCGTGCAGAAGTCGAGTCCCGTCCGACGTACGGACGGGACCTATTCCCCCCTGGTCTAGTGGTAAGGAAGAGAATGAGGACTGCCTCCGCGAGTGAATTGCAGAGGATTAGGGAAGATGACCATATACGGAGAATGGCGGAGGAGCAGGAAAGAAAGAATATGTCCCCTCAGTTGAAAGCTGACTCCGAAGAAACCATATCCGATCGACAAGCAACCTCTATCATCGATGAGGTCATCTCTTCCTTACAGTAGTCGGATATCCAAACCGTGAAGGAGGAGGTGAAGGCTTATGTGAAGGAGGACGAGTCAGAGGAGGCGAAGGAGGATGTTCTGGACAAGGAGCCGAAGGAGGAGGAGGGGAAGGAGGAGGAGGTGAAAGAAGAGGAGGCTGAGGAGGAGGAGGTGAAGGACCACGAAGAGGCAAAGGAGGAGGAGGTGGCGGAGGGCACTGGCTTAACAGCATCCCAGCCTGTTGACGTCGATGTCCTCCTAACCCCTCAAAAGTGTAAGTCTGTAATTGCACTCCCCGAAAACTATGCCGATTTGGAGTTATGCTTCGACATGGGGGTATTGTTAGAGCGGGATAGAGTGGCAATAGATGGATGGATCGCCAATCCGAGGAAGGCTTATCCAATCCCAACGCTGTGTGATGACGACTATGCATCCCTCCTACAAACAACAGAAATAAACACCAATGTAAGTAAACCTATGCTCCTCATATGTTTTCCTCTTTTGTTTTTTCAAATATGTGAGTTGACGTTATGTCGTGTATTCGAAGACACGACTTTACGCATAGTCGTGTCTTCGAAAAACACGACTTTACGCATAGTCGTGTCTATCGACGACATGACTATCATGAAAGTCGTATATACAATAATCGACTTTTAATTAGAAGTTGTATATTGCCTTACTTCGACTGTTATGACTCATGTGGATGTTTTTCTATAGGTTACAGATGCGTTTTTAAGTCTATTGAGGCAGCGCAATGACAGAAACTGGATGAAGTATCCGTGGGTATTTTTTGGATGCCACGCATTCAAAGAGATATTCGACAACGTAAGTGTTCCGTGCATAAGGAGTGATAAGTAATTAAGTATGATGTTCCCAGCATCGTTGTCTAACTCTCTTCCGGTTTCGCAGGAGCACAAAGAAGGAGGAAATAATGCGAAATTGGTTAAAAAGCTCGGGAGGATGCTCGACGGCTTGAACAGGAACATGTTCTACGCATTTTTCCCAATCCGCATCGGTTCCCACTTCTGCCTCGTGTATGTACATTTCCCGCACTGTGTATGGCGCTTCTACAACCCGCTGCCTGGCAGATCCCAGTTATATCCACATCACAGAAAAGCTGCTGACAAATTCACGTAGTTCATGAACGTTGTGATGGCAGGCAAGCTGGGGTGGTTTGGTTTGCTCGACTGGAAGATGAATCAGATCGCCAAAGCGCCGTGGCAACAGAATTCGAAAGACTGTGGCATCTTCATCATGATGTACGTCGCGGACTTGGCGTCCAATATCAGCCCACCGAAGTTTGATCAGTTGACAATTACACGACTTTGGCGACCAGTCATCGCTTCAACCTTGATTCGCGGGGTTATTAACAGCGAGTTTGACGACGATTCCGGAAGAGTCGAAAAAGATGCCGTCACAGTTGCGGGTTTTATGCGGCTTCCGGAGAAAGAATAAATTCATATTCATTTTATTCATATTATTTTATTGTACAAAGCTTCTTTGGTGTACATACTAGGGCTGGGAAAATCCTACCCGACCCTATTACCCGACCCGACCCGACCCTATTGCAAAATAGGGTCGGGTGCGGGTTTGAAAATTTTACCCTATTTAAAATAGGGTCGGGTAGGGTAATTACCCGAATTACCCGCACAACCCTATTTTACCCGATGTACATATTATAAAATATTATAATATACATTTAATATTGAATAATCTAATTTTTAAATATAATTTTATTTTTAAATCGCTAAAAACTTTATATTAACCATACCTATATTAAAATTTAGTCAAATAAAGGTCAATTTTGACTTTTTAAATACTAGATTAGCAAATAAAATTATTTATTTTTATTTTATTTTTTAAAAGTAGGGTCGGGTCATTACCCGACCCGACCCGATCGAAGTAGGGTTAGGGTCGGCCATTCTCGACCCTACTCATGAATAGGGTCGGGTAATTACCCGACCCTATTTAGCTAGGGTAAAGGGCAACCCGACCCTATTTTACCCGACTCGACCCGATTCCCAGCCCTAGTACATACCATACTCTTTCAATTAATTCGACTTCATTTTTTACACCTTGTTCTACAGTACTCTTTCGATTAATTCGAATTCATTTTTGACACATGGTTGCTTTAGACAAAATATCGCAAGCATCACTTTCAATACGGCCTTCATGCAACACGACTATGTATATAATCGTCTCTGATGCAATACGACTTTATATATAGTCACGTACTAGCCGACACGACTTTGTAAATAGTCGTGTTTCATAATACACGACGGTATAGATAGTCGTGTACTGTAATATTCGGGCATAATGGAATACACGGATGATGCATTGAAAGATTGTTTTTTCATTTCTGATTTTCTTTTTCTTTACAGGCGTACATTTCGGAATCAGTTAATATGCGTTATACAAGAATTTGACTACATCCTAAGTGAAGAATGGTGGGGGCTTAGGTAAGCCGGAGCGGCGTATATGCGATGTCTCGTTCGTAGTCAGTTTGCCTTATTGCGGAAGTGTTCGTTTCCTGCGCGTCTGATTTTCTTTCGGAACCGGGCTGTTGGTGCACCTTGTACGGTTGTGACCAGCTTGACGACAATTCCCACATTTCGAACTTGGCCTTGCAGGTGGCTCGGGCTGTGAATCAATTCTCTTTGTCTTTCTCCTGCCCTTCTTTCGAGCTTCAACCATGGGCGGTTCGCATTTAAATAAAACCCCGTAATTCCCCCACTGACTTCTGTCTAAAGTAGGAAATACTACTTCTTCGTACGTGGTGCGGTACGTACTTGCGCAGTACCACTTCTCACAATATTCTACCGGTTCCAAACTCCTCTCATCAATACATGCCATGGCGTGCTTGCATGGAAGTCCGATGCTCTGGAAGAAGCCACATGTGCAGGTTCTATTCGTAAGATCAACAACATCCTGATGCGTAAGGTCAAGAACATCAGTGTCTTCCAAGGATAGTCGTGTCGTCGAACACACGACTGTATGACTAGTCGTGTCTTCGACGACACGACTTTGTTATAGTCGACTCTTACAGAAAACGAATTTATGCTTACTACATGGTGTAAAGATGTCACTTCAAACTGCCGTAATGATAGCGGTTGAACTCGAACTGTTCCAGCACTCTGATTCCTCATCTGATTGATATGATTCTGTGCATATTTTGTTAACGGAGTCGGTAGCCCGTCTGCTTCCATTCGACATCTCTGAAAATGGACGCTTGTGGTCGCCCGTGTTTGCTCGATCAACCGAGTTATTGGCCAAAACCTAGCCTTCAGAAGCATATTATTTACACTTTCGGACGCGTTCGATGTGAGAGTGCCGTACCTTTTACCCGGATATTCTACGTTAGCCCAATGTGTTTTTGGAATATTGTCAGCATATTTCCAGGCCGCCTCATTGTGTTCCTTCATCTTCTCCATGGTTGCATCGAATTCTGATCTCCTGAAGCATTTTGCAGCTCGGAATAGAAGTTCCTTCAGGTACTTATCCTTCCAAGTATTAAGCATATTTGCGGCCATATGCCTTAGGCAAAACCCATGGTGAGCCTTGGGAAAGACCTCGACGACCGCTCTCAAAAGGCCCTTCTGTCTATCAGAGACAATAGTGTCCAGAGAGGCCGGGGGGTCCGTAAAGAGAAAATATTTTAGTTAGGTGAGGAACCACGTCCTGTACAAGTGAGAAACAAAGCATATTAAACACAGAATGCTTCAGGTTGTTAGAAGGTTGTCTATAAAAAAAAACACGATTGTATGAGTAGTCGTGTTTTCGAAGACACGAATGTCTGCCCAGTCGTGTCGTCCAAAACACGACTGTTAGAATAGTCGTGTTTCCTGCTTCTACACTTACCACGTTTTGATATTCTCTTTATCGACAATTGCATATGCAAGACACATTAATTGTTGATTGCCGTCGATTGCTATAGCAACCAATAATACTCCAGGGTACTTTCCTTTTAGGAATGTTCCATCAAGCGTCAGCAACGGTCTCAGTGTTCTTCGGAATACTCTTGCGACCTGGCCGAACATCCAAAACACACGTCTGAAGTCGTAGCCGGCTAACTCAATTGGGATATCAGGTATATCAGCTGATCTTTCTATCACCACATGTGTACCTGCGTTAGACCGCTCTAATTCCCTTCCGTGATGTGGCAAAATGCGATATGCGTCTTCAGGGTTGCCATCGATCAATCGGATCAATTCCTCTTTCGCCCTCCATGCCCTTTTATAGTTGACTGTCACGCCCCAATGTTTCTCAATGTATTGTTGGATATTTGAGATTTTTATGGAGTTTGAATCCTTATGGAGGCCATGACACTTCCTCGCAATCCAGAGGTGAGAAGCCAATGGATGATCTTTCGAACTTTCAGAAGTGTCACATATATGCCGTTCTTCCCTCCTTATCACGCTGACTCCATCAAGTCTGTTCGACGCCCGTATGTACCACTTGCACCTCGAAACCTTGCACGTTGCAGTGAATGTGTCCTTGCTCTCATCCGCTACTTTGAACATGAACTTCCTCTTGATTGCCAGATCAGTTAGAACCATCTTGAACTGCTTGACGCTTTCGAATCTAGCCCCTAAGGTAAGTTGTGCCTCGTAGTCTTCTGCTTGCAAACTTCCGGTCAACATCGTCTCCTCTTCAAAATGTTTTGAAGGACCGGCCTGTGCAGAATAGGTACCCCAATGCCAACCACCATCACCCTCAATATTGAGGTACTCATCGTCCTCCGACGCGACAAATTTCCCTTTACATGTGTCTCCTGCCGTGGGACCTCTAGAAGTCGATGTTCCCGTGTGATCTGGCTGGCTAAAATGTGGTACTGTAAGAGGCTCATCCCACTCATCTGCAGACCACGGTAATTCATCTTCATCCAACAATTCTTCTTCATCTGGACTAGAATCTTCATCTTCATCTTCTTCTTCATCTTCAGCTTCTTCTCCATCTCCCAATCTGCGTGAAAAAAGATGTATGAATGGACTTGAGAAAACGATAGCACATAGTGAAGTCGTGTCTTATGCAACACGAATTCATTTGTAGTCGTGTATTATGAAACACGACTATGTATATAGTCGTGTTGCACATGGCACGACAAAATTTTTAGTCGTGTACTATTATAGTCGACTATAATAGCACACGACTTGCCTGTATCCGCACCTTAGAAGTCTCACCTCGCATAATCTCCATCTCTTCCTCATTCGACTGCTGATGCGGGTGTCTTATTGCCCGGGCTGGACGGCCTCTCCGGTGGTGTCTTACTGGCCGGCCTCACTTCTGCCTCTGGTAGCCTCTCCTCCTCCTTATTTGCATTGGCATTTATTTCCTTATTGAGAGTCGAAGTCTCCATGTTATTGCCCGTAGAAGTATGTACAGGCGGAGTAGTCCATTTGTGCCTTGCTTGCTCTTGTGAAGTATAAATATTAACTCCACGTCTTTATCGTCTTCAAGGAGGTATGTGGATTCAGAGTCAACACGATATGACAAAGTTAATGTACCAGATGTAGACTTAAGCGATAATCTTTCTTCCACTTGCTGCAACAGTTCCAGGTACTTTACTCGTGTATCTATAGGCAGGAGCTTCCGTTTCCCACCCACGTACTTATCAGAATTTGTAAAAACTCCATCGTAGTGTAAGCAAAGAACTATCTTCTCCATCCGTACCTGCCATTAAAATACCGAAATAAGTTAAAAAACCGTCAGACACAATATATTGAAAACCGTATATGAGTGAAAAGCAAAGTCTATGAGTCGTGTTTTATCAAACACGACTATTATTACAATCGTGTTGTCAAATACACGACTGTAACAATAGTTAAAAACTTGCTAAGTTTTTAACTTTCTTTTCTGGAACCAACTTTCATGATAAAAATCGTTGTATTTGAACTTCACTTACGGGTTTTTCGATGTACGCTGCCTCCGTTGAAGTTGTTTTCCAATACTCGGTCTTTCCCGCTCATTTTCCTGTTTTTTGCCGCGAAGATGACCTTTCCGGAGTTCGACGGTGCCGGCGCCGGCGATGATATGGGCGGAGAGGCCGAAACAGAACGCCTTCTTCTCCGACTAACGCGAGCTTCTCCAGGTAGTCGCTCCCATTCCGGGTAATATGGAAAAACGGAGAGTGGGTGCTTATACCTAAACTTAAGGCCATTTTTGGTACTTTTCGGGTCATATGGAAGAAAGAAAGTGATTCCGGGTAATATGAGAAACCCGTAGTTGGCACCAGGCCACACGTAAAAAGCTCTAAAAACACTGATGCCTTCGGTTGAAACTTGAAGCCTCCTCGACACTTCCGCGGCTATTGCCCCGACCCCCTAGACCTCACCAACGTCGTTTTTGCCCTCTGCCGTGCCCAGCGTTTCTCCGAGGCCCGCCGCCATCTCCGCCTCTCCCTCTCCATGCCACACCACTCCACTTCCAACTTCCTCCTCTTGCATCTGCTCCGAACGTATACTCCTGGCTTCACCTCTCTCATTCTCGGCCACTTCCTTTCTCTGGACTCCTCCTTCACCCCCTCCATTACTATCTACAATCGCCTCATTCATCAGTTCTCGTCTCTCTCGCAGCCCTTAGATGCGCGTAAGGTGTTTGATGATATGCAGGCCCGCTGGCTCTCGCCTAATGCCGTGTCCTGCACCTCTCTCATCGATGGGTACTGCAAAACTGGGAATTTCGGTCCCGCTCGCAAACTGTTCGATGCAATGATGAGAAGAGGTGTCTCTCCGAATTCCTTGACTTACAGTATTCTCCTGAAAGGTGTGCTCAGGGAGCGCCAATTTGTCGATGGTATGCAATTGATGGGTGAAATGTGATGGAGGATGCATCTGGAAGAAGATTTATCTATTAATACTGCTACTTTTTCGAATCTTGTGGATACTTTCTATTGAGAGGGATCGTTTCATGAAGTTTTCAAGTTGGCTGAAACTATGCCTCAAGGAAAGTCTGTCTGTAAACAGTTTGCTTATGGGCAGATGATTGATTCGCTTTGCAAGTCTGGGAAAAATCATGGTGCATCAAGAATCGTTTACATAATAAGAAAGAGAGGCTTCACTCCGTCACTGGTATCCTACAACTCTATCATCCATGGACTAACCAAGCAGGGTGAGGGCGGCTCTTTGAGGGCATTTCAATTGTTTGAAGAAGGGATTGACTTTGGTTACTCTCCACCTGAGGCCACTTATAAGGCACTTATAGAAGGCCTTTGCCTATGTTCTCATGTTGAAAAGGCCAAAAACTTGTGCATTTCATGCTTCAACACGAGAGCGTTAATACAACACATTCATGGGTGCTTTATGTTTAATTGATAATCCACCCGACTTACTCGACATACTTGTTGAAATGCTTCAAAACAAGTGCCAACCTGATGTGATTATTCTCAAGACTCTCCTTCATGGATTGTGCAAGGCAGGTAATATCGATGAGGCTTTGAGGGTCCTCCATGATATGTTGACTGGTAATTTTTCAGCTCCAGACGTGGTCAGTTTTACCACTGTTATAAGTGGTTTATTAGATGTTGGGAGAACAGATGAAGCCCTAGATCTCTTGCATCACAAAATGAAAGAGAGTTGCTGCAGCCCCAACGTTGTGAGTCTTGTGACATGCAATGCAGTTCTTCGTGGGTCGTGTAAACTTCCAATGATAGGCAAAGCACTGGAGGAATTTAAGGACATGGCATCAAGGACCATATGTGCTGATTGTGCAACTTACTCTATAATCATCGATGGCTTATGTTCTGTATATCAAATTGATGGGACGAAGAGGTTCTGGCAAGATGTGGTTTGGCCTTCTAAGGTGCATGATGATTTTGTTTATGCAGCAATCCTTAAGGGCCTGTGCAACGCTGGGAAACTTAATGAAGCCTGTGATTTCTTATTGAGTTGGTTGACTGTGGGGTGTCTCCAAAGATTGTAAACTACAATAAACTAATTCACAAGGCATGTAAATTGGGATTAAAGAGGGAGGCTTACCAAGTAGTAAGGGAGATGAGGAAGAATGGGCTGGCGCCTGATGCAGTGACATGGAGAATTCTAAATAAACTACATGACAATTTGAGGAAACAGGATGGTGCTACTGCAGGTGTGTTAGATTTTACCAGAGACAAGCTTGATGCTGCTGTGTGAGAGGAAGAGAAGGGAGGAGGATCCTTTTTATACAAAGAGAGGGAGAATAAATTTATGAGAGAAGAGACCAATGTTTCTGTCCGAGGAACTCATGACATGTCTTTAGGGGAAGAGAGAGAAGACCAGTGGATTGAGAAAATTGCTTACTCCCTATAGAGGAATTGGGGAACCTAGTTTAGCTATAGTGATAGAAAATCTAATTTGTATATTTTATTTCACTCGAAGGACTATTACAGACTCAAGTATTTATATAGCTATCACATCTAAAAACCCTAAGGTAGAGAAGCTTCTAGGTCACAACGGTGACATAATGTTGCTGACGTATGCCTTATAACTAATTACAGACATTAGAGTAAGAGCATGATTAATTACAAATGAATTGTTGTGGTAATATGTTTATCATATAGAACGAGAGAAAGGAGATGATAAGAAGTCTTTAGATCTTTTACTTGATCTTTTGCTAAATTATTTCTACACTTATCATCTCCTTTCTCTTGTTCTATACGATAAATATATTACCACAACAATTCATTTGTAATTAATCATATTTTTACTCCAATGTATGTAATTAGTTATAAGGCATACGTTAGCAACATTACGTCACCTCTGTGACCTAGAAGCTTCTCTACCTTAGGGTTTTTGGATCAAATTTCTTATGTATGTAAAATGTGGACTCACAAAGCTCATTGCCTTTCCAATGTAAAAGACGTATCCAGACCAGTTCGGACAAACATGTCCAACCTCTCTTTTTGACCAAGAATTTTAGCTTCAGATAAATCCAGAACCTCCTCGGCTCCTTCTGGTAGTGGAAGATTCAACCCCTTGACTCCCTCACAAAAGTGAAGACCATCACAATGGTCACAAAAACAATCCACTGATAAGTCAAGTGATAACGACCATCCCGTTCCCATGTAGAGTTTTTTCTATATTACTTGGCACCACTTTTTATTTGACCATATTACCTAGAATATCTTTGTTTCTTCCGTATGACCTGAAAATTATCCAAAATGTTCTTCTTCCCAAAATGTAACCTAAGTCTTCCTTCTTCCCAAAATTAGCGATTTATAGCAGCATCCAGTTGGGGAAGAAGACATTCCGACGAAAGTCTTCCGCGAAAGTCCGTCCATCATTGTAGTTCAAATCATCGCTGGCGCCGTCATGCTGGAAAATATCAAAATCAGTGGAAAAGATGAGAAAAAAATATATGATTAAGGGATTTTGATGTAAGAGCAGCGGGGAAGCCCTCCGAACTACAAAAATTTAGATCTACATTTACAGAAACAAAAATAAAGGCCACTCATTGGAGCTCGACCGCTTGTGGATATCAAATAGAGGATAAAAATGGGCAAAAATATGAAATACTTGTCGGCGAGCAAGAAGTTCAATTTATATATCTTTATGTGATCTTAATGAAATGGAAGAGGAAGAAAAATAAGGAAGAATGCAATAAAAATGAGCCAAAATAGATAAAAAAATAAGCAAGTTATGACATTTTGAAGATTACAGTAAAATCGTGTTTTCATATACACGACCCTATTTGAGGTCGTGTTTTCGAGAACTCAACATGAATAAAGTTGTGTCAAGCAAGACACAACTCTATTCAGGTCATGTTCTCGAAGACACGACCTCAAATGGGGTCGTGTATACAAAAACATGATTTTATAGCAATCTTCAAAACGTCATAACTCGCTCATTTTTTATCCATTTTGGCCTTTTTTTTGTTTTGCGTTCTTCCTTATTTTTCCTCCTCTTCCACCTCATGAAGATATATTAGGATGAAAAAAGAAGAAGAAAGAAGAAGAAAGAAGAAATGGGAAGCTTTCCGGCGAAGCTCCGAACATCGCGGCAATCCAAACCAAATCCTACGCCCAAAAAAAAGCTATGATCAAGAAATTTTGATGTAAAAGCAGCGGGGAAGGCCGCCCTACTATAAAAGGTGAGATCTACATGTAAAGAAACACATATAAAGGCCACCAATTGGTGCTCGAACACTCGTGGACATCAAATAAGAGGATAAAAATAGGCAAAAACGTAAAATACTCGTCGGCGAGTGACAAGTTTCATTTATATATCTTTCTGTGATCCTAATAAAATAGAAGAGGAGGAAAAATAAGGAAGAACTACAAAAAAAGGAAAAAAAGGAGAAAAAATGAGCGAGTTATGACAATTTGAAGATTGCCATAAAATCGTGTTTTCGTATACACGACCTCAAATGGGGTTGTGTATATGAAAACACAATTTTATAGCAATCTTCAAAATATCATAACTCGCTCATTTTTTATCCGTTTTGGCAAAAAAAATTTTCATTCTTCCTTATTTTTCTTCTTCTTCTTCGATTTCATTAAGATCACAGAAAGATATATAAATGGAATTTGTCGGTCGCCGACGAGTATTTCACGTTTTTGCCCATTTTTATCCTCTTATTTGATGTCCACGAACAATCGAGCACTAATGAGTGGCCTTTATATGTGTTTCTTTACATATAGATCTCACTTTTTGTAGTAGGGCGACCTTCCTCACTGCTTTTACATCAAAATCTATTGATCATAGCTTTTTTTGGACATGAGATTTGGTTTGGATTGCCGCGACGTTCGGAGCTTCGCCGGAAAGCTTCCCAATATTTTGAAGATTGCCATAAAATCGTGTTTTCGTATATACGACCCCATTTAAGGTCGTGTCTTCGAGAACACGACCTGAATAGAGTCGTGTCTTGCTTGACACGACTTTATTCAGGCAAGACACGACTCTATTCAGGTCGTGTTCTCGAAGACATGAGCTCAAATGGGGCCGTGTATACGAAAATATGATTTTACGGCAATCTTTAAATATTCATAACTCGCTCGTTTTTTCCCATTTTTTTCATTCTTCCTTATTTTTCCTCATCTTCCATTTTATTAGGATCACAAAAAAATATATAAATGGAACTTGTCGCTCGCCGATGAGTATTTCACGCTTTTGCTCATTTTTATCCTCTTATTTGATATCCACGAGCGTTCGAGTACCAATGGGTGGCCTTTATATGTGTTTTTTTACATATAGATCTCACCTTTTATAGTAGGGAAGCCTTCCCCGCTACTCTTACATCAAAATCTCTTAATCATAGCTTTTTTTTGGCGTGGGATTTGGTTTGGATTGCCGCGATGTTCAGAGATTCGCCGGAAAGCTTCCCATTTCTTCTTTCTTCTTATTTCTTCTTCTTTTTTCATTATAATATATCTTCATAAGGTGGAATATGAAGAAAAATAAGCAAGAACGCAAAAAAAGGGCCAAAATGGATAAAAAATAAACAAGTTATGATATTTTGAAGATTGCCGTAAAATCGTGTTTTTGTATACACGACCCCATTTGAGGTCGTGTCTTCGAGAACATGACCTGAATAGAGTCCCCGCTGCTCTTACATAAAAATCCCTTAATTATAGATTTTTTCTCATCTTTTCCGCTGATTTTGTTATTTTTCGACATTAAATTATATTTTTTCTGGGTTGGACGACGCAAGCGGTGATTTGAACCGCGATGATAGACGAAACTTCGCTGGAATGTATTCTTCCCCAATTATATACTTCCTTAAATTGCTAATTTTAGGAAGAAGGAAGCATTTTAGGAAGAGGGACATTTTGGGAAGAGAGGCATTCTGTGAAAATGGGGCGGTTGCCGCAGGGGCTGCTCGAAATCGCCGGTGGAATTGCCACCTTTGTTTCCTAAAATCGAGCTGAAGTTTTCGTGTCGTCTACAACACAACCCTTCGGATAGCAAAGGCACGACTGATCGTTTAAAATTAAACCCTTGCAAGTGCACAAGGCAATTGTACTACGGCGAGTATTAAAGGGTTGTCGAACCTCAGGGACGGTGAATACTTTACCAAATTCAAGAGAAAATAGCAGTGTTGATTTTAGACTAAGAAAGCAATGAACTTTAAACTAAACTAAGCTGAGATTTAATCAATATGCGGAATACCAAGGCTTCGAATCCACCACAATAAACTGGTGTAAAGTCTCTCCCTCTCTTTTAAATAAAGATTTCCAATTGGCTGGTGTATTCCTCTCAGACATACACCTGTCAATTCAAATTATAGTGCTCTCCTCTCGGACGTAACACATAAATCGATTAAGCATATGGAATTGTGATCTATCTCTCTCAAGCATAAATCAATGAAACTTTATTAATATATGACAAATCAGAACACTCACATTCCTCTCAGACATGCAAGTAATCTTTCAGATTGAAATTCATAAAATCCACTCTTGTCTCTCTCAAGCACAAAGAATAAACTCAATGAATTAACTTTAATTGCATAATAAAATCCATACACCAACTAGAGTAAAAATAATATGAGAGAAAAGAACTACACAACCAGATTATTGGGCTTCATCTACGCCTTGGATAGGAGTTTAGCCAAGCATGGGAAGAGAATCCATCATCTTCATCTTCATCATCTTCTTCTTCCTTTGCTCTAGCCTCCAAGGGACTCAAAACTCTATTCTCTGATGCCCAATACGTTCTCTCTTAAGGCATATATATAGGGGTGAAGGAAAACCCTCAAATCCCTGCCAAATCCAAGTCAAAATAGGCCTTATTTCAATTCTGCGTATACAGCGATCGATCACTTTTCTGGCCGATCGATCACTTTGCGATCTATCACTTTTATTCCGATCGATCGCTTTGCTATTCATTTTGGAGCACGATTTTCCAATGGTCATAACTTTTCACTCCGAATTACGCGCGGTTGGTGGCGTTGGAAAGCTGACTTCTTGAACTTTAACATGAGACGTGAATCAGTCAAATCCGACATCTGTACACGAAGTTATGATGATTTAACCATTCGAGTTATTTTTCTCCTCATTTCTGTGTATTACTCTTGTTTCCTACAAAAACCAAAAACTATATTAAAGTAGCAATAATTCTAATCAAACACTAGCATAAATATAAATTTATGAGATAATAAAATGCATATTTCATGTATAGATCAACGACCCAGCTAAAAGAAGGGCATTTCCAGTACTCTAGGTGCTTATTCCAGCCATACGGAATTTCACGGAAAAAACCAAATAATATGAGAAAATAAAAAATGACGTCAGGTACTATGGAAAAAACCCTCCGGTATAAGGCGGCTTAAAACCTCCCAACAAACAATTTGTCTTGAAATAAACGATCACAAAGCAAGCAATATGAAGCACGAATCCCCCGTCCTTTTCCCCTCACTAGAAACCACTGATAGTGCCACTGCAAAATCGCCCGGCGAGCTGCCTGTATTCATGTGAACCCAGAAAAATCAAAGACGAGAAGAACGCGGGAATAGTGGTCCTGGAAGACCAACTTTGTAAATAGTAAACTTTTAAAAGAATCAACCAGTTTCAGTTTTTGTCTAAAACGCTAACCATGCATATAGAGGGGCTCTCATATGAGCGAGTCTACGGCCGTACACCTATAGACGAGTGGGGTCCATAATGATGAAGAAAACGGGTAAAACAGAAATTGGGAAGGTAGGCGATTCAAAATACTCTCTACTTCGTGCCCAGTCTCTGTTTGTGGATTGTGGATTCTTCACGCTTGCAAATAAATCAAAGAAACGGGATGAAGTGGCATTTTCAGAAATGGACTAGGCACATTGAGCAGTCTGGGCAATAGACACATGTGGAGGATGACTTGGATGAGAGCACGTAGACCAGTCAGCGCAGTGGAACTTCTGGGACCATGGGGTGGATGTCATGTATATAAGGGAAGGTTGTACATGCATGGTTGGTTCCTCCCCAAGCTTGGCCTTGTTGCTGTGTCTCAGCTTCTCTTGTGTTGATTGCTTTTGGTGGTGTCTCGAGGGAGGGGATATGGGGAGGCAACCTTGCTGTGACAAAGTGGGGCTGAAGAAGGGACCATGGTCTGCTGAAGAAGATAGGAAGCTCATCAACTTCATGCTCACCAATGGACACTGCTGGAGAGCTGTCCCTAAGCTTGCAGGTTCCTTGAATTAATGCTTTTTTACTTCATTCTCCTAGATAATCCATCAAAAACACATAGAAAACTAAGAATGTACTCAAATGAACTTCCCAGTGTGTTTGCATCAGTTATCTCCTTGTATTTTGTTTCTGTTTTCATCACTCAACTTGAGAGATGAGCTGCAGAACTTAAGAATGACTATGGATCAGGAACAGGAAATGTTTCGTTTGTTGCATTAGTTACAATAGGAAGTTGGTAGAAAAGGCACTATTACTTTTTGTTACTCTAAAACGTGTCCAAGCCTTGCTTTTCATGACCGGAGTTTTTTCTTTTCCATTCTTCTCACCTTTTTGAGTATATTTGGAGCAGGCTTGCTAAGGTGTGGAAAAAGTTGTAGACTGAGATGGACCAATTATCTCAGGCCCGATTTGAAAAGAGGACTACTCTCGGAAGAGGAGGAGAAACTAGTCATCGACCTCCATGCTCGTCTAGGAAACAGGTGATCTACTATTGGTGCTTTATTCACATGACCTTCCTAGTTCCTACTCAAGAAAAACTAGAAAATGAACCTTCTTTGTGATGTCGCTTTGCTTTTCTCTTCCTTTTTAGGTGGTCTAAGATTGCTTCCCATATGCCCGGTAGAACAGACAATGAGATTAAGAACCACTGGAACACCCACATCAAAAAGAAGCTTCGGAAGATGGGCATCGACCCTCTCACCCACAAACCTCTCACTCAACCAGCTGATCATGATCAAGAAGAAAAAAGTGATGAGAATATAGTCAATTCTCCAACTGCTGCTATATCTACTAGTAGCACTGAGCCAGAAGAAAGCCAAAGAAGTGCAAACTCCTCTGAGACACCCATTTCCGGAATAGCACTGGAGCAAGAAGAAGGGGCCCAAATCATTTACGACCCTGCCGAAGCTGATGAGGCTCTTCTGACAACATCTCCGCTGTTTTGCACCGACGAGGTCCCTATGATTCAACCACATGAAATTCTACTTCCGTCAGTGTCTCCTGCTTCTCCTTCCATGTCTTTCTCGTGTTCTGCGAACCAAGGAGAGTTGAGCTTTTCCGGAAAGGAATGGCCAGAATCCAGCTGCGTGTACATGTGGGACATGGAGGACTTTAACTGGTGGGACTTGATATGCGATAATGAATGTGATGAGAGAAAGCCAGGCGTTGATCCGTTGAGTAGTCAGTTTCAGTACCCAATAATGGCTTTCCAACAGGAATGCTCGAATTTTTGAGCTGTAATTATCACGTTATTTTTTTGTATGGATTTTGTATCATTTTGATTTCGATGAAAGGCAAACATGGTATTCAATCCATGATGTTGATGCCAAATAATTGGGATAAAGGCCTATGATGATGATGATGATGATGATGATGATGAATGATCACGTTGGTTCTTTGGGTGTATCCCCTTATCAAAGTGTAATTTAGAGAAATAAAAGATTTTAAAGCAACTCTTGGCATGACCACATTGGATACATGAAGTTAATGGATCTGTTAGAGTGTCACTCAACGAGAATAAATTAGGGTGAAAGGAACTTCCATCTGATAATTGTTATATGAACATACTCCTTCCATCCGATTTTTAGTAGTCGTGGTCATTTACCTATGCAGTACGGTGAAATCTTTTTTCCTCTTTTGGTAAGAGGGGTAGGTGAAATCTTAGTGCGTTTGGCAATTGTGATTCGGATTTAAATGTGTGATTCTCACGTCCTTTTAAATCACAAATAGATAAGATTTCTATTCAAAACTTTAATGTTTGGGAATAGTGTGATTTTATGAGTGAGATTCTAATATATAATGTTTAAGGGTGTGATTATATAAATGATAGGGTCTGGCGTGTGATTTATACTCATCCATTTTCATGTTATAAAACAAATGACGGGATTTAGGGTATGATTTGGGCCAAAATCAAATCCCGCCCAAAACATAGGATTTCGACCAAATGACACGATTCTATTAATCACATAGCAATAAGCCTGTTAGAGCACAGTATCCCAATGCCAATCGCCCACAAAACATGCACAACAGTTAAATCGAAATATAATTCCTATGGGTGGGGTGGGGGTTTAAACTCAAGACCGTAGCTTCAAGCCTCTTGGAGCACACCCTATTTGTATGTTGTTTAACATTATTCGCAACTTATTATTACCTTGCTGGCTCGATCCCCAAGAAGACGAACATACTGAAAAATGCACCTTCAACACAAGATATGAGTAGAGTTTGTTTAGATGAAACAATTTAATGCAAGGCTAAAACCATGAAGCTTTCCAGTCTGCAATGATACGTACTTAACTATCCAAAAGGCAACCATCTCCCAGATAGAGATATGTATATCCTTCTTGATAGAAAAATGTAGTAGACTTCAATTTAGTTGGTAGCTTATGGGAAGCCATCCTGAGCAAATTCAACAATCAAGCCAGAAAAACCGTGAAGTCCACCCACCATGCATGCGCATTTAGGATTAGGGAGAGGAATCTATGTCAAAAAAATATTAACATAAATAAGAAACATGCTCATGATTGGTGGGAAATGTATGTTCGGATAATCTGAGTGATTTAACTACTGCAGTTTCCAAAAGAATAGACTGTTCACAAAACATCTCAACGGATGAAGAGCTTGCATGATTAATTAAGTCGAAGCCCCAATATGCGCTTATTCCTCAGCGGCTACGTATTTTTTGGTGTTCATGTTTATCTGAACTGAAAATTCTGCTATCTTTTGGCTAGCAAGTGGCAAATGAATGTAGTGAATACAGCTATACACGAAAAGCAAAACGATATCCAAGCCAATGACTTATACATACATGGATAAGATTGACTAGGACAATTAGACTCCGTTAAAATAAACCCTTGCCATTACATTTATCAACGAGGGTTCAGGTAATACATACAGCCTGGCAATGGTGCCAACATGTACGTAATCCTAATGAGTGTCTAGTATTTCTACTAGTCTAAGCGAATCAGTGAATCACAAAAGGATATCTATTGTATGAGGGCAATGATTAAAATGCTAAAAAATTTCATATAAGGACAGTTAAAATGATTAGATATCTCAACAGCCTTGCACAGAACATCTGATGATCAGCTAAAGAATGTTTATAGTCAACAAACATGCAAAATGAATCTAGTGATTGCAACATGTGCATGTGTAAGATTTTCTTTTCGTTTTTTCCTTCACGAGACTGACAAAAGTACAAAGTAGACGGCAGTTACAAGTAGCTAAGTGACATCCTTTCTTTTCGTTTGCAATGATTGATCCTAAAAAACCACAAATATGGCCGTTTGGGGCGTGATTATTGCACCAATATCCAGACTGAATATTGGATATATACTGTAGCATCCATGTGGATTTTTACATCCAGCTGAAACTCCTCATGAGGTGTTTCAGCTGGATATATAAAATATCCAGATGCTACAGTGTAGCAAAACATCCCATCTGGATGTTTTGCTTTTAATCACGCCCCAAACGGCCTAACTAGGCGTAGCCTTGAACAAAGTTAGTGGGAGATGAATGGAATGGAGAGAGATGATTGAGAGGTGGATTTCGTTTCGGAAATGATCATGCATAGGAGAATATTCAAATCCCATTCCCTTTCTTTTGTATGGAGAGAAGTAATGAAGAATCAGTGAAGTATTCAGAAACGTTTTTGGTTGCCTGGGCGGTGGTGGGGCGGTTGCCAAAATCATGGGGATAGCTAGCTGAATACTGATTGACTGAGCCCAGGGATGGCATTGGACAGTTAATGGAGAAAGGGGCCCGCCAATTCACTGCTTTAAGCAGCCAAAAAGGGTGCATAATCAATGAGTTTTGTGAAAGTGTGCTATTTATCACAATTGAAAAACCATGAAAGCATGAGTTAGAGATTATAAAGGGCAAAGCAAGAGCTCAGTGAGTTTTTTGGGTTGGAAGTCCAAGAATGTTAAACTACATATTTAGAGTAAACGTAAACAAGTCATTTTCCAAACCACATCATTGATGTGTTTTTTCTTTCAAATGAACATTTATTTGTTCTGAGAGAGGCGAAGAGAGACCAAAAAAATGATGCTGTCCACAAGAGTGGGCTCCAGTTTGATACGTGGCCAATTGGGCATGGCATGGAACTACACTATGTGGCGTGCATTCAATCTTGAATTTTGAATAGAGAGAGGATGTGTCTGTCTGTGAGAGAAAGAGAGTGTGAGTACAGCAAGATACTGCGGATGGCATATTTCATATTGCATGGAGGTCCATAACATAGATGATGTCATTTTCAATATTGGCTGTAGCGGCTTAGGAGTGCGTCCCACCATATGAAAACATCCTTGTCCTCCTCTATTCACAGTTCACAGCTCACACCCACCACGACTTCTACATTCTTCTTGTTCATGCAAAGGTGTCTAAGGATCGCTCTTTCTTCAATGGTTCAACGTTCAATTCTTATTGTTCACATGGAATGTTGGTTGCTATTTGTCATATCGACGTGGTCCTCCATTTTCCTTCTTTAATGATTTCACCTTGCATATCCGAGATCTCTGAAGAAACATTTCAAGCTTTTATGCTTTGTAGGGGATGGACACTTGCTTCTGTGTCAAGGGCCCTTCTTCGATCCTGACCTTTGCGTTTGCTCATAGGACAAAAATTTGTCGGACACTTTCGGAAATATAATGCAGAAGCTGGCCTGAATGCTAATATGACAGTATTGTTTGTAAGGCGTGTCATTCAACCATTGGTGTTCTGCACTCTATATTTCGGTGGGCCACCTAATAATTTCTCCCCTGTCACAATGGAAATCCTGCCTGCATTTGAAAATGAGTTAAAATTGTTGGCCCCACAACATTTGAAGCCTTATGTCGTACCCCCTCCGGCCACAAATATGTGACCTCATTAGAAAACCAAATGAACTGATTTTAGTTCATTTTGGTTTTCTAATGACGACAAATATTTTTGCACAGAAGGAGTACGTTTTCTGGAAGACACTTCCAATTAACTTAAATGCAAAATCCAGCCACCTAATTCTGAATCCATGATTTTTCAAATGCAACGAGGTCTTTTTGGACAGGGAGTTCATGGTCGCCTGGGCTTTCTTTGTGAAAACCCAAATGGGACAAATGATGAAAACTGGGGAGGAAGAGGACGTACGAAGTGGATCCATATCTTGAGTGGAACACATGAACAAAAGCTGATTGTTGGGAAAATTATAAACAGAACATGGAGGTAGTACTTATCTGTCTCATCTAATCCTTAGTCCTTAAAATTGCATTCACCGTGAGCACAAGTGAGCAATGCTGGAGTCCTTTCCTTACAGTGGGCCGACTAGTAGCCTTAGGGATGCAGGCCAGCCCAGCAAGGTTTTTCTTTGCAGCGAGGTTCCAAGTTCCAACAGGCTGGGCCTTTCGGAGTATGAGTTCAGCTGAGGTTCTTTGTCCTGGTACAGCATCAGATCTCAGACTTTAATTTTTCCACATCATATCTCAGATTTGGCCTTTCTGCTTGGATGTATAATTTTCCTTGCAAAACAATGAAATATGGAATATTTGATTTCACATCCTCATTCAAGCAGTTTGTCCTGGTAGAACATCATATCTCAGACTTTATTTTTTCCACATCATATCTCGGATTTGGCCTTTCTGCTTGGATGTATAATTTTCCTTGCAAAACAATGAAATATGGAATATTTGATTTCACATCCTCATCAAGCAGTCTTGCGAACAAGCCGGGAAATCTAACTTAACGACTTGTTGCAAGTGTGTCAGTATCCCATCTGTTACGTGCTACTTTCCAATTGCAAACTGTGCCATCCCTGATGTTAATATAATTTTTTTTGCCTCCGAACTCATCAAAAACCATATAGAGCAAGCAAATAGCTCCCAGCTTCTACTGTCTGTGTATAAAACTTTACAACAACTCAAGTGCAGGATTTGATTGTATGGATTCGATCTTGGTTAGTAAGAACCCGAGAAGAGACCAAACTATAGCTCATCCGTCCTCTTTGAAAACTACTTATATCACCAGTAATCTTCACAAGAACACATCCCATTTCTAAAATGATGGAACCGTTTGTTATCTCTCACCACTATCTCCCTTTCTACCACCTTAGACACCAATTTCGTAGCCGTATGACAATCACCACACATCCTGAGGTTCTTGCATATCCTCAACCTCATACCATTCCCTGTTTTTAGCAGACCAAAAGCAATTGCAAGTTTCTCGCTATGCCCTCTAAGTATTTCCACCTTTTCTTCTTCGTTCAAATCATGCAACACCAAATTGGTATCAGGCACATACCCAATGCCTCGTATCTTCTCCTCAACAAGCCTCCACATCTGCGAGATTTGTTCTGATTCCAAGCAGGTTCTGTCATTGACCATAAACTGATAAAGTTTTCCACCAATCTCAATCCAACTCCGTCCAGCTTCCTTTCTCAGGCCAGTCTCCTTCATCTTCCCCCGGAGCCTCCTGACAACATCCCAATGCCCTGATCCTGCAAAAAAATTTGAGACCAATACGTAGTTTTCAGCCTTATCAGGCTCCAACTCTAACAACTTGTCTGCAATTCTCCCTCCAAGGCTTACATCACCATGCATTCTACATGCACCAAGCAAGGCCCCATATATTCCACTGTCTGGCTTTTCTGGCATATTGTCAATGAGTCTCACTGCATCTTCCAGTCGCCCAGCACGGCCAAGCATGTCAACCACACATGTATAATGGTCTAATTTTGGCTCTAACCCATGAACACTCTGCATCTCCTCAAAGTACTTTAAACCCTCTTCCACCAACCCTGCATGACTGCAGGCCATTAGAATGCCAATGTAAGTGAAACTGTCTGGTTTCAGACCTTCTCTTTGCATCTTTTTGAACAGTTCAGCAGCAATTTTTCCTCGACCATTAATTCCATACCCTGAAATCATCACAGTCCAAGAAACCAAGTCCTTAGCATTCAACTTGTTGAAGATTTCCTCAGCTTGCTCTATGCGGCCACACTTTGCATACATATCAATCATTGCACTCCCTACAAAAGAGTCATCTGTTAGATTCGCTTTAAGGGCAAAACAGTGGATTTCTTTCCCGAGTCCAAGAGCTGACAACTGGGCACAAGCTGTCAAAGCTGCGAGAACTGCAATTTGAGAAGCATGAATCCCACCTAGATTCATTTGGCGAAATAGATGAAGAGCTTCATCTGATAGGCCATTGTGAGAGTAACCAGCAATCATGGCATTCCAAGACACAACATTTTTCTCTTCCAAAGTATTAAACACAAACCTTGCAGACCCAGCCTCCCCACACTGGATGTAAAGAGAGATAAGAGAAATCACAATGAAGGAATCAGATTCCAACCCATTACGCAAAACAAAACCATGAACAGCTTTACCTCTACGTAGAGATTTCAGATGGGAACAAGCTAAGAGTAAGCTACCAATGCTAAACCAGTCAGGCTCTAAGCTTGAAGCTTTCATCAAACAGAATAAATCAATGGCCTTATTTGGATCTCCATTTTGTGCATGGCCACCAATTAGAGCATTCCATGAATTTACTGTTTTGAAACTCATCTCATTAAAAGCACGATCTGCAGATGTCAGTGATCCACATTTTGCATAAGCTGCAACGAGTGCATTAGCCACCAATTCATCAGATTCAAAGCCCTTCCTAATGACATGACAATGCAGTTCCTTCAAACTCATCAACTCTGACTCATCTAAGCAGGACGTCAATGCATTCAAAATGGTGATGGCATTAGCATCCATTCCCTCCTTTTGCATTTGGCTTAACAGAGCAAACGTCCTCTGCACAGACCCATTTGTTGAATACCCACCAATGATGGCATTCCATGTAACCACATTCCTTTGATGTGCATTCTCGAACAAGATATGTGCATCTAATGTGGAGCCACATTTGGCATACATGTCAATCAATGCATTATTAAGCTGCACTTCCTGGACTAAACCCAACCTCACCGCTAATCCATGGACTAATCTCCCCAGCTCAATCTCTCCTTTCTCTGAACAAACAGGCAGCAAAGTCACCAATGTAGCAACATCAGGTCTTAGACCTTCAGCTTTCATCATCTCCTCACACAGTCTAAAGCACTCCTCTAACAACCCATTCTCCGAGAACGCACACATCAGAGCATTCCAGGAAACCAAATTTCTCTCTGGCATTTTCTCAAACATTCGAATAGCCTCTTCCAAATACCCTCCTTTGCCATACATGGCAACCAATGCATTTCCCACAAATGCATCCGAAGCCAGGCCTGTCCTCACAGCATAACCATGAATAACCTCTCCCAGCTCTGCCGATGAAAGGCCCCCGCAGGCTTTAACTACACACGGCAAAGTGAAATTATCTGGCAGGAGCTCCGTCCTCGTTAGCAGCTCAACGAACAAAAGAATCGCCTCATCCCACAGCTCATTCCTCGTGCAATTGCTGATGACTGCATTCCACTGGTACAAATTCCTCTCAGGCGAATTATCAAACACACGGCGGGAGTCCAATGGGCAACCGCACATAGAGTACATAGTGATAAGGCGGGTATTAAGGACCACATTTCCGCGAAGATCACCCAACGAGGACACGATATCGTGCGCCCGCCTGCCGATCTCGAGCTCCTTCCTCTGCCCACAAGCCCGCAAAAGAGCGCCAATGGCGTCGACCTGTTCCTGCAGCGAACCGCAATCGTCCAAACCGTTCTGCAGCAGCAGCAGCGCCGCGTCGAGGTTTCCCTCCTCGCACAGACTGGTAATCTCCATAAGAGGGGAGAAATGCAGACTGGACTTCTCTGTGCGGACAACCCCGGCCCCGGCGGTCGTGTGGAGAGGAGACCCTCTTCTGGCGACGGACAATTGGGAGAGTCTGAGCTTGCCGGAGCTGGTGAAGGGGAGTGCCAAGCCGGGAGGATAAGAAGGGTGGCGATGGCGGGAGATGGGAGGAGCCGGAATCATATCGACGCTGCAGGGGCGGGAACCACCTCTTGCCTGAGAATTTTGAACAAAGAGAACCAAGAACTTCAACTACTGGAGATTAGCTTCTTTATCTAAACCATCTGTTTCACCTCACCTCAGAAGCTGTTCGTTGGATAGGAATTGCAATCTTATCAAATGCTACCTTACCTTATTTGCCACGAGTCTTTAAATTCATTTTGATAAACCAAAGAGAACTATTACTGTAGAACGGAGTCTGGTGTTACAAAACTAAAAATAGAAGAAGAACAAAAACTGATAAATGGAGTGTACAGCAAAACATTTGTAGGATAGTTAAAACAGCTGTTATTGAGAATTTAGTTAATTGGGACTCCCGCTGTGATTACATACTTATAGATAGCTGTTGAGGGCGTCACAATTGCAGGTCCCCCATGCCAACTTGGCATGTTTCTGGTCCTCAAACTCGGTCAGCAAAACATTTTCCATAGCTGTTCTTAGTATAAGATTCTTATTTTTGCGGTGAGCTGTGTGTGTTTTTTAATGCGAAAAACAAGATCTACATATCATGAATTTGCTAACTCTGCTCCAGCACACCATTTCACATTACTCACACACTGGAGTTCAGATTTAAATCTGTAACAGGATCTTCCAATAGTCTTGTATTAGTATATCTGTCAGTGGGAAACTGCTTAGCAAGCGAAGAAAATTAGAGTTTACCAACATGCACAAATAAAAAACTACTAGGGTGTGTTTGGAAACGGGGATTTGGATTTGACGGCCGAAATCCAAATCCACCGTTTGGCTTCCACTTTTCTCTACGAATTTGGTCTTTGCCCAAATCTGCAGGAATTCGCGAATCAACATTTTAAGCTTAGAAATGCACATTTAGAAATGATATGTAAGACATGTCATTTGAAAATTCACGGTTGGGCTCGGGCTCGGGGAACTCCCAGGAGTCATCTCAATCCCCAAATGGCTCCTCTAAGCCTCCATTCTCCCTGTTCGTCCTTTGTTAGCCCGTCCCCATCATCTCCTCTCTCTTCGGCACTGCATCCTCCTCCCTTTGGGCATCTCATCCCAATTGGGTCAGGGTTTCTATAGCCCGTGCTCCATTTCTCTTCCCCAATGGCAGAAGTTCTGTGGAATATGTTTAGTTTTTCTTCTAGAAGAAGATGATGGTGCTTGACCAAGATCATCGGCTGCCCGATCGTCCCACCGATGTACTGCAACAATTGCGCAAATATGAGCAGTGCGGATTCCTACAATCAAGGAGACTCAGAGGTGATACATTGGAACATGAAGGGGAGGAGGTCTGGCTAGCCGCCATTGAGAAGAATGGTAGAGGCAAGCTCGGACACAGTATCATAGAGCTTCTTGGCAATCGACTTTTGCTCCTCTAGACAGACGCAAAAAGAAGAGACTTAAGGTTCGCCTAAGTGGCAGGGGCCAAGTGCGGCCAGAGGAACGAATCGTCCTACGTGAGTTGCTTCCTAAGCATAATTGCTGCCATGGCCCGCGCCTCGGCGTGCAGCAATGACTGAAGAAGTTGTGCAAGCTTGAGAGCAAGCCCATCAGGGCTCGCCTGCTTGCAGAGGTTAAAGAGAGCCTCCACCTGCGACCGCTCCTCGTTGGCGGCAGACATGAGGTGAGAGATGAGCGTCTCTAATGGCACTGGATCGGGGCCGAAGATCGCCGCAAGCTAGTAGTCAGAGGCCATAGGTGCCGGCCGTAGGTCAGGTGTCTGGAGGCGGCGGGGTTTGCACAGGGCGAGATTGGATAGAGCCAGTCCATCCTTCTTCATTTCCGTCGCTTCACCGGCATTAAAAATTGAAAGCTTCCTTTGAGCATTTTTTTCCACGTAGGAAGCTCTAATCCCCTGTAGGCTGCGAAAAAATTTGCACAGATTAAGAAATTCACAGTTGAAGAGTTGCCAAACAACAAATTTTCAAATTTAAGTATTCTCTTGTGCTAATTTGCAAATCTGTGGATTGGGAAGCTTCTCTCCAAATCTAAATCTGTGTTCCCAAACGCAGCCCTATAGAATAAGACAATCTGTTTCTTTCTTTCTATCTGTATTTGTACAACAATTGGAACAATGTCAATCAATATACATAAGCTATGGGGAAAAAAAAACCAAACGGCACAAAGCAAAACCAATTACACATATAAACAGTGATATCGATCAGATAATATTGTGACAAGCTCACTCTCTGGGCGGAATCACTCTTCTCATCTTCAAAACTTTTGTGCCGTCAGCATCGACTTCATATACAGGGGATGGAATTTCCCAAAACAACAACAAAATTGGAAGCAATGTGCTTCATATGTGCCAGTGAAGAAGCTTCAAAATTTGGACCCGCTAATTAAAATGAAAGAATGAAATGGTAATACAAAACCAATGGCCGATAGGTGGGCAGAAGAATACACCGGCAAGAAAAGGGAGACAAAAAAAACCCCAAAACTTGTCCATGAAGCCAATCACGGAGTTGACAAAAATCTGAGATCATCTGACTTGTTAGAGCGACACATACAATCCGGGCAAGGGAAGGTATATACTGAATCATTTGGTCTTTTCAGCTCAATTCCCTTGGCATCACTGTGGGATCTCATACCTAACAGCTGACGCTTAAGTGACTTCCACCTGCAAAATAAAGGATTAGCTTGATCAGCTGGACAATGAACATTTTTTTGTCATTGGTGCCTAATATATTTTACTGTGGTAATTTACATTAGTTATAATTAAAGTCAATTTTTCTAATCCTTGTTGGATAGTCTAGACATATTGTATATACAGATCTCCTATTGTAATTTACAGAAAAGTAGAAAAAAAAAGATAATGAACCCCACAACATCCCGGAAAAGATACTATTTCTTACTAAGTAGCTTTCAAAAAAATCAAAGCGAAAGATGGCACGTACCCTATGTTTGGATTATCAAAAAGTAGTGCTAACTTTCTCTTATCTGGCCTGATCGTCTTGGCATGTCCACCATATAGGAACCTCCGATGTCCCATCAAAAAGTGAGGAAAATTCCCTCCTTGGGTAGTCACAAAAACTTCACTGTGAAGACACACACTGTAATCCACTGCAGCCATCCTGGAAGAATAGTTCTAGACACAGTAATTTAGGTTAAGATAATGACTTGATAAATAGCAAGTACAGTGCAAAAGTTTCAAAAAATTCCAGTTAGGTAAAGAATATGAAAGTTATGAATAGTTATCCCAGAAGAGTGATGCTCCCCACCTCAGTCATTGCGTCCTGTCCTCTCTTCACTTGTCCCATCTGACTTACCAAACCAGGAGGGCCTACCAAATCAGGTAATATTAGACCACAACAGCAGAGGACGCTGTTGAGGATGGGCGGGAAGCCCCAATAGTCAGATTACATGAAACACCTCTTTCAAAAGTATCTGATAGGGATCCTAGATTCACAGCATTTTCCATAGTAGAAATTGCACCATCAACAATATTGATTCGAGAAAACAAAACTACCTTAAATGGAGCTAGTTCTTCTTCCGAAGCTAATGTGTATTTGGTTTGTAAAAGAGGAAACATTTCAAGTAGGGGAGCCATATTTCTTTCTGCCTTGTAGATTGTTCCAGATGCCAAGTAAATAGCAGAGTTGTTGTCAAACCCCATGCCTCGGAGCATCAATCCAACCTGAGACGTGTTTTACAAGCAATGTTCAAAAGCTGATCATTTCAATTCAAAATTCCACAAAGACATTTATTATGGTTTCTATATCCTATTGCAAAAAATTCAAACTACAATCAGCTGAAGCAATCAGACCCAGTTGGCCAAGATTCCAAGACAGACCAACTTATCCCAACCTCAATTTCCAATTTAACATCTCAGTATTTAAAGGAAAATGCTGATGTTTCTCTGCCATCGTGAAGAACATTAGAAAAAATTCATGTGTGTGGGTCCTACATCTATGAAGAAAAGTGTTCTGGAAAAAGGGCATCGATAAACCTGAGACGTGTTTTACAAGCAAGGTTCAAAAGCTGATCATTTCAATTCAAAATTCCACAAAGACATTTATTATGGTTTCTTATATCCTATTGCAAAAAATTCAAACTACAATCAGCTGAAGCAATCAGACCCAGTTGGCCAAGATTCCAAGACAGACCAACTTTTCCCAACCTCAATTTCAAATTTAACATCTCAGTATTTAAAGGAAAATGCTGATGCTTCTCTGCCATCGTGAAGAACATTAGAAAAAATTCATTTGTGTGGGTCCTACATCTATGAAGAAAAGTGTTCTGGAAAAAGGGCATCGATAAAAACAATGCTCTGATCATGTACATGATAGTCTTTGAGCTTCAAGCCAACCTCATTTATATCTAGAAAATAGACAGGTTTTTCATAAACAACATTTTATCCTCTCCTAAAGGAAATTGCTAATTGCCATTTGAAAAACTTCAGTAAGAAATGCAATCCATTGATTCAAAGTCAATCTTGCATGTGACATAGTCCCATGTAACTAATAGATCCACATACCATCAACCCAATAGGGCTTTTGTATGTTTTAAATTGCATTTAACCAGCTCTCTCTAAAGCAAGCAAAAATTGATTTTTGTGAAAAATTACCGCAATGAGAGTAGTGTAATAACTAATGAGCACAGTTTTTTTTCTTTTTTTCTTTTTTTTTGAAAATTAACACAATTTAAAACACTTAAAAAACACCCAAGTCATTTTGTGTAAACTGTGCTAATTGCAACCGAAGAAAGCAACAATGAAACAACATGCTAAATTTAATTGACTTGTAAAGAAAGATCCTATTATAATTAAGCATTGTAGTTATTCAAGCAGACTATTACATAAGATTATGAGTAACTATTTGCATTGGAGGTATTCTAAAAGAATATTCCAATGGCAGAAATAACAGCCCAATTACCTCCAAGGGTGTAAGCGGACATTTTCCGTTCAATCTGATAGCTCCAGGTCGTATAACACGCCCAGGTTTTGTAAACTTCCCTCTCCAACCTCTTTCCCTTGCAGCATTCATTTCACGAATCTCTTCCTCCCCGCCATCATATATGCAGCAGGAGAAGGCAATCATATCCTAATGCCAAAAATAGTACATAAAACTTAGTCAAGTGGTTTATGTAAAGAACAGTTTAGAGAAATCAAGGAAGCAAAACCTCTTCAAAACGAAGATGTACTGCAACATATTTCCCATTGCTGTTTGCACTTCGCTCAATCATCCGTGCTACCAGTTGTTCCGCAAAGCTTGCAATTGGCTTTGAGAACTTCAATGCTTTGAAATTTGCCAAGCACCTAAGACGTTGAACCTCTGGGGGGGCATCCCATGACACTCGATTTGCAAAAGGGGATATCCTTACAACTCTGAGTCGTCCATTACAGAAAATTATTTTGAGGCTTAAAATGTTGTATTTTAGTACTCAATAACAAGTAGACAATCCATTCATCTCCATTTTCGGAAGTTTCAACAATTAATTTACTAATGTAGCACATTGAAAGAACTGTGTGTGTGTGTATATATATATATGTATATCATCATCATCATCATATGCCTTATCCCAGCTATCTGGGGTCGGCGAACTATATATCTAAAGAAGAACAAAAAAACCTATTACAGCTTCGGAAATTCTATAACCCAGATCAGTATATCCCTAATAAAAGTATTGGCTTCACTGACCACTTTGCCAAAATTGTTAGCTGCTATCATTAATAGCAAGCAACATATTTCAAGACCAGTAAGTGGTATTACCCGAAAGTCGAAAGCTTTCGTCCCCTTTAATGCTAGCCTAACGTTTAGATTCACTCAAGCGGAAAAGAATCATAATCATAGTCAAATAGTGCCTTTTCTCAACTATTTGGGGTCGGCAACATGGATCTTACGCCTCCAGGCTGGTTTTATGCCAACTCTTTTGTAAGAGATAGTAAAGTCATATCCTTTTTTATTAACTCCATCCAAGTTCATAAAAAAGGATATGACTTTACTATCTCTTAAACAAGCGGAAAAGAATATTCTCTAAAAATACTACCCCCCTAAATTCCCTAACAATTGCTATCTCAAAGAAAAACAATATATCCACTTTATCTTGGACTGAACATAGTTTTTACTAGGAGAAAAAAAAGAAAACTCACTGTTCCTCTAGCAGCTTAGGAAGGACCGAATCTTTGTAGAAATCAATTGACGACCAAGCTTTTATCTTGAAATTGAAAACATTACTCATGTTGTGACCAAATCTCTCCATTACGTAATCAGGCAGCTTATCAATAATCCGTACATCGTTTTCAAGGGTATGAATAAAATGATCGTCATCGTAGATATCTTTGAATTTGCTGCACATTGAAAAAAAAAAGTATACAAGTACAAAGCATTAACAGAAATGACATCCAAATAAAGAAGAGACCTCTAATAGATACTAGTTGAGACAAAATCCTTTTAAGAGAACACTTATTGTATATTAATCTATTTTTCAACACAAATGATAATAAATCTTACAAAAAAAAAGAGAAGGGAACTGAAATTATATGTCTGAAATCCAGACTACGAGGATAAAAAAATTGAAAACAATAAAATACTAGTGAAATATCTAGGTCAAACGATTCAAATCATCTATCCTGGATTTTTTTTGGAAAAGGTGATTTGATTGATGGTTGATGCGATGTACCAAGTAGCATCATTATTTTAAAGGAAAAACATGTGTGTGTGTGTGAGAGAGAGAGAGAGAGAGAGGACAGCAACAAACCTTGGATCTTTCCAAATACTATGGTAATTAAAATTGGGAATAACAAGAGTCGCATTCAAATAGCCTGCCACAGCCACAGCATTGCCTATCTACAGAGAGGTGCAATCATTACAAGAAAATATTAGGCTCCATACAATCCAAACTAACTTCAAGTACAAAGAAATTTACATGATATAGCTATCCTACAACAGCCATTTCTGTGGGAAACAGCATTTCAAATTAAAGGAGGCAAAGGAAACAATAAAACAACCGATATCCGCTGCTGGTTCAATCCTCCATTTGCCTCGACATATATAAACCCAGTTGAATCAGGTAAACCTGTAGGCATAACAATTGGAAAAAAAAAAGATAAGACATGAATTAAGTGTAACATGATGGAAAACACATTACAATAAGAAGGAAGTGAAGATCATACAAATTAACTTACATTAGTCACATTCCTCAACTTAACAATCAATGTGGATATAAGCATGCAGTGTCCTAAAGAAAAAGTAAAATGCGTAACAAGCCTATATTCATGTCGCATCCATTTAGTAACATGATAGGATCATCATGTAATGAAGAAACGCCCACAAAATAGCATTGTAGATCTATTTGTGAATAAACTCAGGACATGAGATGGATATGAATATTGCAAAGTTTGCTAATAGTTTACAAATCAATTTTCACATATAGAAAGGGAAAAATAACAAGTGTATGCACATCTTTATTAACATTTAGCCTCAGAAGTACATGTGGCATATATTTATTTACAGTACAAAAAGTTTTTTACATAACTAGGCATCCCTCAAAAAGGCATAAGCACTTATGAAGGAATATTAATGTCTGCTCTCAACATCATCTCAGCCATCAAAGTTTAGAAGAACAAAACGCATATATTTGCATTTGTTGCAAGACGACCATTTGAAAGGGCATGCATGCCAACCAGTGTATGATAAAAAGCATTGTTCATTTGTTCTTAGCGTAAAAGCTAGCCATATTGGCATTGATGGCAGACAAAAGAACGTTGGTGAATTGGATACCACAAGCATATAACGATAGAACTTATTTGTTCTTAAATTTCAAAATACTATACCACATTGTACCACCCATCGAATCACTGACAACCAAAAAATATATCGATCTCACATAAGCGTCAATAACAATTTATTTCTCTGCAAAGTCAGAACGACTAATTTTAAATCACAACAAAGAATGTCAAGCTTGCAGTGATGATGAGATGCTATACCTCCTGTGCTTTGGGTGAGGCAAGGCTTCCATTCACCACCCCTGTAGGGGTGCCTCCATACAATTTCTATCTACATGAAATTCAATTGAAACTATTCAAACATCTTGGAAAACTGACATTGGAGAAAATCTAAACTACAAAAAAAGGATATATTACAGAATGATATTCATCAAGCATGTTAAAAAAATAATGAAAGACATGAAACTAGTAATGGGTCGAGTAAATAATGAGCAACAATGGCTATACAAACATATACAGGGGCAGTCATAGTGTTTTTAACAGCATAAAGCTTAAAAAATAAAGATAAAATGCCAATTCCACTTGTCAACTTAAAGATCAAAACTTCAACTCGTCTGTTGCTCTTCACCAGTATTCTGTCCGCATCTACCATAACCTTCTTAAAAAGTAAACTTCAGAACTCTTACAATGTGACTGATAAAAAGATCCCAAAAGCCAGTAATTTCTTGACAAACATTTAAAAGGCTACTCCTCTCTCTATCGCTTGACCTCAACTGGCTATTTTAACTTATACATGCGTAGCCTTTTAAATCACAATGCTAATACTTCTTTCGATCAAAGCTAACAGTGTCATCAGATTTTATTCGGTTCATCACAAAACTCTCCTTCAATGGCAGCCATTGTTATTACATCTAACTGTAATTGTAATTATAAAAAAATTGACTTTCATAGTAGCTCACATGGCAAGTGAACCTTCAGGATGTGGCAGCTTCTTCAGAAATCCAGCCAGTATAATTTAACCATTTTCGTACACCCTCGTTTATTTGAACCGAAAAGAAGCAGAGGCTAATGCTTTGCTCTTAGCATCAGGTTGACGAGGAAATCTTTTCATTTTCCTCTCATTTCATTGTTAAAGGCAGGGAAATGATATTTGTACAGCAGATTCCTACACATTTTCCATACACAGCTGATGTGTATGGAAATGAGTGGATGAACTGATGTGGGGTCACATCAACTGAACCACTCATTTCCATACACATCAGCTGTGTATGGAAATGTGTAGGAATCTGCTGTAGGGTTATCACTACCCTTAAAGGCAAGGGCTCTTTTTGTTATTGCTTGGGCAGCTTTTACTCCTGGTGCTTTCTGCAAATTGGCACCAAGATTCAAGACCTACCACCCAATATTTGTATCTCTTAGACTCAAACTCACAGGGAAGCTAGATAGCCAAGTTAAGGGGTTCTTGTTTCCTCCTTTCAAACCTAATGTATCATAACGCGTCAATTTTTCCTCGCATTTTGATCACCAGTCTCTCACACTGGATTCTCTTTTCGCAAGCCCGCCCTTCCTTGTCTTTTACCTCTTTTTAGAAGCATTTTATATCCTTAAAAAGTACGCCTTTATGATCCTACCACTATATAATTCAATCCAGTTTCTGTCTCTTACATGAAAAGACTCTCCAAATAGAAAATATTAGCAGGCCAAAGAACACTCAAAGAAAGAGTCAAACTACTTTTAGCCTAAATGCAAAAAGTAAAATAGTAGCTCCACTCAAATAGTAATTCACACTCTCAATTATTCTCTTCTACTGCATTGCACTAAGCTTAAAAAGAAACAGTCGAGCACATATCTGCTTTTACAAATATACCTTCAGAAACACAATTTGAAAAGAGATGAAAAAATCGGCTCTCTAGGAACTTCATAAATTAACGATATACCCACTATATGACACGAACCAGAAAACAAGTGCATCTCAATGACAAATTACCGGGTGCTCAAACCACTGTCTAAATCTGCTCAAGGCTTTCATGCACATCGCATCATTTTCATCACATTCTAAATCAAGTACAAGTCATGGGGCAACCACTCTCCGCGATTAAAGCTAATTTATTATAGAAACTCAAACTTGAGATTTCGACTTCTCTAAAAATGAAAAAAAAAAAAGACATGACGGGCCTTTTCAGGAAAACAGCCAAATAAATTCCTCCAATCGAAAATACTTGCAAGAGACGTTAATCCCAGAAGAAGAAATCAATCAGTCAGCTAAAGACACTTCGCATGTTCATTTTCATGAACACGCAGCTTAAAGACAGATCAGATGCAAGAACAGCAATTAAAATGAAAATTTCTATGCTTTTTTAAGAAAATAACTTCATTAAAAATATTAAATCCAGGATCCTCGGCACTGTTCAGAGTTTGCACACACAGAGGGAGTGAGAAATGAGAGAATTAGGTTGACAAACTGACCACGTCGGAGGAGTTGTCCGCAGCCATGAAAGGGCGAAGCTTGGCGTAGATCTCGGGGCTGCGGTAGACAGAGCCGGGGGCGGAGCGGGCGCGGATGAGGGGAACCTGGTCGAGGGAGATGGAGCCCATGTAGAGCAGCATGAACGAAATGTACACAAGCGGCGCGAAAAGGAACACTCCCTGGCGCCGGAGGAAAAGCGAAAGGAACGAGAACGCAAGCCGCTGAACCCACGTCCTGTTCTGCCCGGGCGGCGGGAACCGAACACCCGCGGCCTTGGGCGGCCTCCCGAAGCGGGTAACCCTCGGCGAACGAAGCGGCGACGACGGGGACGACGGCGTGCTCAGACCGCTCGTGATCCGGTTGTAGGCGCTCATCTCCAAAAAAGCAAACGCCTTTTTCACTCCTCCTTCTCGGCCCTCACGGCATTCTTATCATTTGCTTTCTTGAGTGCCCCGTCCACGCAACAGAGGAAGGGCTTCAGGCTTGGAAATTTAATGGTAAAATAATAATGGCGCATTTGAATTCTCCAAAGTAAGCAAGCGAGGAAAACCTGAAAGGAAGGAGGAGACGATGGGAGGACTGAGCGGAGAGGGGGGGATGCACGTGCCGCCGCCACCCTGTTGACTCGGCACGGCTGGTCGTTTTACCGGTTTTGGTTTGGAATTGCGAGCACCCGTGCCACCCTTTGTTTGTTTAGCTTGGAATAGCAAGCTTCTCTGGCCTATGCTGCCGGCCAGGCCTTGGTTGTTCAATTTGCTAACTTCCAACGCTTCCTTGCAGGTTCTTCTCTGATCTCTCTGGATGGGGTTCTTATTTTTTGTTGTTCATACAAAACAAGTGATTCCTAGCATAGCTTTGGGGATATGAGACTGAGTCAATTATGTATCTTGCTTGCTAAAATAGGGGCATGCATGAGGATTTTATGGATAGGCGGTGGTTCGATCATTGATATGGGGGCGTGCTACAATGTCTTGAAGACAACTGTAATCAGAGATTAAGCATGGATGGTGGTGTGGGATTATATTATCTTGATTGCAAGAAGGGCCATTTCATGGTTTGAAATGGTAGTAGCTTTGTGGACTGCCTAATAACTTGGAGACTTTTTTCATAGGGAATGAGCTGTAGACTTGGTTGTATATTGTATACGTACTAGAAACGTGAGTGTACCTGGTCCTGGGGGGATTGAGAATGTATGACGAATGACGACACTAGCAGCTAGTGCATACTGCATAGTAGTGTCGTTTTCAAATTCTTGCTGTGGCCCATAACGTGCTCCTGTTTTTTTTTTTCGATTCAAACGTTGATTCGGTGCTACTTCATTTGAACACTTACCTTTTGTTTTTTATTAGGTGGTACTTAATTGATACACGTATTATGCAACTTTGGATATTGTTTTTCAACCAGTGATGTCAATTCTCACATAGAAAATGATCAATGTCGATTCATTTACCCAATGTATGTAATCAGATGCGCTTTTACTAAATCTCATTGCTTTAACCAAAACTATATAAAAACTACACACAACTCTATCGCATATTTCATTTTGGTTTTCTAATCCAGACATATAATTTTGGATGGAGGGAGTATAAAATACACTAAACACAATTCCCATCACTTGACTTCCATTGATCTATTTACAGACAAAAAAAAGAACCAATTAATGAACAGGTAAAGAGAAATTGATATTACCAAGTATGTAGATAGTCGTCCCAAGGGCTTTTTACATATTACCTGGCGCCAACTATGATATTCTCATATTATCTGATTTTTCTCGTGACTTTTCATATCACCTGGAATCGGCACCTAGAGTACCGAAATGCCCTTATCTTACGTTTTCTATGCATTTTGTATCCGAAATGCTTCATTCTTCCCAAAATTAGCGATTTACAAGATCATCGAGTTGGAGAAGAAGACATTTCGGCAAAGATCCATCCATAATCGAGGTTCAAACCATCGCCGGCACCGTCCAACCCGAAAAAAAAAATTTCATGCCGAAAAAACCGTAAAAACAGCGGGAAAGATGAAAAAAAATATGTGATGAAGGGATTTTGATGTAAGAGCAGCGGGAAAGCCCTCCCAACTACAAAAATTAAGATCTACATGTAAAAAAACACAAATAAAGATCACCTATTAGTATTCGACCGCTCTTATATATGAAATAAAAAGATAAAAATGGGCAAAAATGTGAAATACTCGTCGGCGAGCGACAAGTTCAATGTATATATCTTTCTGTGATCCTAATGAACTAGAAGAGGAGGAAAAATAAGGAAGAACGTAAAAAAAATGGGCAAAAACGGATGAAAAATGAGTAAGTTATGACATTTTGAAAATTGTCATTTATCGTATTGTCGACGACACGACTTGATTCAAGTCGTGTATTATGTGACACGACTTGATTCAAGTCGTGTATTATGTGACACGACTTGAATCTAAGTCTTGTTATATGCAACACGACTTAGATTTAAGTCGTGTTGCATATAACACAATTTGGATTCAAGTCGTGTTGCATATAACATAATTTGGATTCAAGTCGTGTCACATAATACACGACTTGAATCAAGTCGTGTCGTCGACAACACTATAAATGGGCAATTTTCAAAATGTCATAACTTGCTCATTTTTCATCCGTTTTTGCCCTTTTTTTTTTCGTTCTTCCTTATTTTTCCTCCTCTTCTACTTCATTAGGATCATAGAAAGATATATATATTGAACTTGTCGCTCGCCGACGAGTATTTCACGTTTTTGCCCATTTTTATCAATTTATTTCATGTCCAGGAGCGGTCGAAGACTAATAGGTGATCTTTATTTGTGTTTCTTTACATATAGATCTTAATTTTTGTAGTTAGGAGGGCTTTCCCGCTGCTCTTACATCAAAATCCCTTCATCACATATTTTTTTCATCTTTCCCGCTATTTTTACAGTTTTTCGGCATGAAATTTTTTTTTCGGGTTGGACGGCGCCGGCGATGGTTTGAACCTCGATTATGGATGGATCTTTGCCGAAATATCTTCTTCCTCAACTCGATGATCTTGTAAATTGCTAATCTTGGGAAGAATGAAGCATTTCGGGTACAAAATGCATAGAAACGTAAAAGAAGGGCATTTTTGGTACTCTAGGTGCCAATTCCAGGTGATATGAGAAGTCACGAGAAAAATCAGGTAATATGAGAATATCATAGTTCGCGCCAAGTAATATGTAAAAAGCCCTCGTCCCAAACTCCTATTGGCGTAACTGTAACTCTATCCACGTCCCGGGTTCAAGTCTGGAGTCTGGACCGAGGCACTTCTGAAAGGAGGCACATTAGAATTTAGGGGCCCTTTGGGGCGTGATTAAAAGTAAAACATCCACAGGTCCACTGTAACAGTGGATGTTTTGCTATACTGTAGCATTCATGTTTTTTTTCTATATCAAGCCGAAACAACTTAGGTCGTGTTTCACGCTGGATATGGAAAAAACATGAATGCTACAGTGGACATCCAAAATTTATTATGGATATTTTAGCTTTTTCACGGCCCAAACAGCCAACTCACTCACACACACCCAATATCTAAAAGGTTGTTTGGGGCGTGAAAAAGCTAAAATATCCAGAGTTGGAAAAAACATGAATGCTACAGTGTAGCAAATCATCCACTATGGATGTTTTGCTTTTAATCACGCCCCAAACGGCCTTATCACTGCCAATGGCAATTCTAGTAAAAAAAAGTACATAGAAAGTCATAACTTTTTAGGTTGAATTTTAACCACAAGATTATGTCCAGCCTTGAAATTATATAACTCCCAGTCCTACACATAAAAGTTGGGATGAAATTTTATATTGGTCTTTTACCCTCTTTGAAGCCCATAGTTGTTTGGACCTCCATATGGAAAAGCCCACTACTTAACCCAATTTAGGGTTAAACGTAAGTTGCTAAAATAAATAAAAAAATATTTTGTAAAAAAATTAATTTTTATTAAAATAAAGTTCTCTTGAGAAAGAGATGAGAAGAAAAAGAAAATTACAACTTTGAATTAGCTTTGGAGACCAATAAATGAGATTTTTTAAATGAATAAAAAGAAGAAAATTTTGAAGTGCAAGACATTTATCTTATGAAATAAAAGACAAATCATAAGTATTTTGTGGTAATCCTTCCATTTATATTATTTGTGTATTCTACATAAGAGTGAGGTTTTTTGTAAGAGAATTTTTATCCTTAAATGTTGACATAATCTCTGTTAAGTAAAACGTATCAAAAGTTGATAATAATGGATTTGGTCTCTGAACTTCGTTAATGTAACCGGTACTTCGAGAGTGAACTACATTAAATTTGTACATTTTAAGTGTTTGATGAAATTTTTTTTTATTAATTTTATTTTTTGTGGTAATTTATCAGTTACACTATTGTAGATGTAGAGAAATGTGGGCGTAAACTGTCAAGGTTCCATTTCAAAAAAAAAAAAAAAAAAAAAAAAAAAAAAAAAAAAAAAAAAAAAAAAGAGTGAAAGGGTTTGAGAACCCCTCCGCCCAAATTATGAAATGTCGTACGTTCGTTCTGTCGCTGGAGAGTGGATCGGCTGCTCCAGAAGATTCATTTGCCGCTGACGGGTACACCGCGAGCGAGAAGACGGAAAGCCGGCGTACGCAAGGGGTAGTCGACCCGGAGCCGAGGCCCCCAAGCGAGAGTACCATTCCCTCTGGTCTCTTTCGCTGGCCCTGGATTTTCTTCCCCTCCTGCCCCAACCCAAGCGACTTCCCCCACCCCCTCCTAATTCCGCCGCCCGATGAAGCGGCCCGCCGACGACCTCGCCGCACCCACACCCAGCGGCGGCTCCAAGGACCCCCCGAAGCCCGTCTTCCTTACCAAGGCCCAGCGCGCGGAGCTCGCCATCAAGCGCCGCGAGCAAGAGGTTGCCGAGCAGAAACGCCGTGCCCTAGAAATACAGCAACAGCAGCCGCGCCGCAAATCCACCGTCCTCTCCTAACGCCGATGATCCTCACCGCCGCCACAGCCACTACCGATCGTCCCGTGACCGAGAACGCGACCGCGATCGGGAGCGGGAGCGGGAATCGGAGCGGCGGTCGAGGGAGGAGGAGGCCAAGGCGAGGGAGCGCCAGAGGATAGACAAGCAGGCGGAGAGGGAGCGGGAGAAGGAGCTGGATGCTATCAAGGACCAGTACCTGGGCAGCAAGAAGCCGAAGAAGCGGGTCATCAAGCCAGTGAGAAGTTCCGGTTTTCATTCGACTGGGAGAATACGGAGGATACTTCCCGCGACATGAATGCACTCTACCAGAACCCCCACGAGGCCCGCCTCCTCTTTGGCCGCGGCTTTCGTGCTGGTATGGATCGCCGCGAGCAGAAGAAGCTTGCTGCCCAGAATGAGCGCGAGCTGCGTGACGAGTTACGTAAGAAGGACGGTATTGAGGAGCTCCTGAGGAGGCCGACGCTCGCCGCAAGAAGGAAGAGGCGGCTGACCGTTATGACCCCTTCGACATGAGAGTGGAGCGCCATTGGTCCGACAAGCAGCTCGAAGAGATGAACGAGCGGGATTGGCGTATTTTTCGGGAGGACCACAATATCTCCTACAAGGGCTCCCGGGTTCCCCGCCCCATGAGGAAGTGGTCTGAGAGCGCGCTCAGCCCGGAGATCCTCCGTGCGGGCCAAGTACGACAAGCCCACGCCCATCCAGATGGCCACCATTCCCCTTGGTCTGCAGCAGCGCGATGTCATTGGCATCGCAGAAACAGGTTCTGGTAAGACGGCGGCCTTTGTTCTCCCGATGCTTACTTACATCACCAAATTGCCTCCCATGACTGAGGAGATCGAGGCGGAGGGGCCTTACCGCTGTTGTGATGGCTCCGACCCGTGAGTTAGCTCAACAGATCGAAGATGAGACCGTGAAATTTGCCCATTATTTGGGGATTAGGGTCGTTTCCATTGTGGGTGGGCAGTCCATTGAAGAACAGGGGTTTAAGCTCCGGCAGGGCTGCGAGATTGTGATTGCAACGCCCGGTCGTCTTCTGGATTGCTTGGAGAGGAGGTATGCTGTTCTGAACCAGTGCAATTATGTAGTTCTGGATGAGGCTGATCGGATGATCGATATGGGTTTCGAGCCACAGGTTGTTGGCGTTTTGGATGCAATGCCATCGAGCAATTTGAAGCCGGAAAACGAAGACGAGGAGCTAGACTCGAAGAAGATTTATCGGACCACTTACATGTTTAGCGCCACCCATGCCCTCTGCTGTGGAGAGGCTCGCGAGGAAGTATCTGAGGAATCCGGTTGTGGTGAACATTGGCCAGGCGGGCAAGCCCACTGGAACCATCAAGCAGAACGTGATTGTAGTGACGGAGTCAGAGAAGCTGTCTAGGCTGCTGAGGCTTCTGAACGAAATTGAGGATCAGACTGCAATTGTGTTCTGCAACATGAAGAAGTCTGCTGATGTGCTTGCCAAAACTTTGGACAGGGAGGGCTACCGAGCGACCACTTTGCATGGTGGGAAGACACAAGAACAGAGGGAGATCAGTCTTGAAGGATTTCGAAACCGGAGGTTTACAGTTCTTGTCGCAACCGATGTGGTGGGTCGTGGTATCGATATACCTGATGTAGGCCATGTCATAAACTACGACATGCCAGGGAATATTGAAGCTTATACTCATAGGATTGGTCGGACAGGACGTGCTGGGAAGTCTGGTGTGGCCACCACTTTCTTGACTATGCACGATACTGATGTGTTTTATGATCTTAAGATGATGCTTCAGGATAGCAAGAGCCCTGTTCCGGTGGAGTTGGCTAAGCACGAGGCTTCCAAGTTTAAGCCAGGATCAATACCTGACAGACCACCCAGACGAAATGATACTGTTTTTGCTCATTAGAATTGTCAGAAGTTGAGAAACTGACCTTCTGCACAAGGTTAGATGGACTTATGATGCCCTTTATTTGATTTCAAGTATTTTTTGGCAGATGCTTCTTTTACTTTACTGTATAAACATCTTAGGAGGGTAAAGAACAAAAAAACAATTTGTTCATATATTGTTAAGGGGAGCATATTTAATATCGATAGATAACACTAAGTCACATGACAATTTCGAGATATGAAATGTGTGACATTACTGGTGTTGTTATTTTTTTGTTCTACTTCTTACTTTTCATTAAAAATGAAGTGCCTAACGTTCTCATGGTTGTTGCTCTAGATTAGTGGCGTAGCATCCATAATTAGGGGTTTATCAAGTCTCTCAGCTTTCTTCGTGCATTACATTGCCATTGAACGTAAAGGCCATGATTGCACAATATAAATGATGGAACAAGTTCGTACACAATCCAACAGCTCACAGAGACATTATCACAAACACATATCCACAGAAATTGACAATCAAATTGCAACAAATGGACTTTGCATTAACCGAAACCACCATCACAGAATGAAAGAGAATACAAAAATGGGCGAGAGTCCACTCACCTCAAGGAGAATCCTCTCCGGAGTTTTAGCTAATTCGAAATTTGAAATCAAACTAAAACTGATCAACTTGGGCTCACAGGCTTATTTATAGCAGAGTAGTTTACTGCTATTACAAAAATGTCCCTTACTTACAACACTAACAAACTTAACTGTCGTGCCCTCTTAAGACTTTTCACTTTACATCTTCCTTAAATGCCTATGCTTTCAACACTAACTGATTGTAACAAACATGTCTCTTTTGGTCTTTTCACTTTCTTTCACCTCCTGAAATAAAGTTCTGCACGATGCTCTGCTTTTTCTCTGTAATTTGCAAACGCTCTTCAGCAATTGGCAAGCTCATCAACAATTCGGCGCCATCATTTTCTCCTCCCCTAAAACACACGCTTGCCCTCAAGCGTTGGCGCCATCATTTTCATTTGCATGAAAAGGGAAAAGATCAGATATGTTAAATGTTTTGGAAATACCAAATTGATCAGGAAGATCCACTATATAGGCATTGTCGTTAATTCTCTTCAAAACTGGATAGGGCCCAATTTTCTTGTTAGCTAACTTGGAATAATACCCAGATGGCATTCTCTCCTTTCGAAGATATATCATAACCTGATCGCCCTCCTGAAAAAGCTGTTGTCGACGATGCTTGTTGGCAGCAGTTTGATATTCATTAGCAGCCTTTATCAAATTCTGTTTGACAGCTTTATGAATGGAAGCAAGGGATTCAATAGTATCACTAACAGTCTTAGGAACTTTAATAGAATGGAACTGAGGAAGCATATCAAATGAATTTCTAGGATTAGAACCCTGCAATATCTGAAAAGGTGAGTAACCGGTAGACTTGTTGATAGAACAGTTATATGCAAATTCAGCTTGGGCAACAAATAGATCCCATTGTTTAGGTTTTTCCCTAGAAAGACATCTAAGAAGATTGCCTAAAACTCTGTTGACCACCTCTGTTTGGCCATCAGTCTGTGGATGGCATGTAGAGCTGAATTGCAAGGCAGTACCTAGTCTTTTCCATAACATTCTCCAAAAATGACTGAGGAATTTACTATCTCTGTCAGAAGTAATTGTTTGAGGCAAACCATGTAATCGCACCACCTCTTTGAAGAATAATAATGCAATAGCTGTGGCATCATTTGTCTTTTTACAAGGCAGAAAATGTGCCATTTTAGAGAACCTATCTACCACCACAAAAATGGAATCGAATCCTTTAACAGTTCGAGGTAGACCCAGCAAAAAATCCATAGTAATGTCAGTCCAAGGAGCATCAGGAATAGGAAGAGGAGTATATAATCCAGTATTTTGAAGATGCCCTTTGCTTTGTTGACAGACGAAACACTGCTGCACATATTTGCGAACATCTCTTTTTAACTTCTTCCAGTAAAACTGAGAGAGCAGTAAATGTGTGGTCTTATCTCTTCCAAAATGTCCTCCTAACCCTCCTGCATGAGTTTCCTTAATAACCTGAAATCGCAAAGAGCAATCTGGTATACATAATTTGTTATTCTTGAACAGAAATCCTTCAAATAAAATGAACTCATGATGGGGCTGGTTGTTAGAACAGTTTTGCCATATCTGTCCAAATTCAAAATCAGTAGGATACAAACTCTTGATCTCATCAATCCCAAATACTTGTATTTGCATGGTAGACAATAGAGTATATCGTCTGCTAAGAGCATCAGCTACGGTGTTAGACTTCCCTGATTTATGCTTGATCACAAAAACAAACTCCTGCAATTCTGCAATCCAACTAGCATACATTCTGTCAGACTTACTAATGGACTGAATGAACTTAAGAGGTTGATGATCAGTGTGTAAAATGAACTCTCTCTGGACCAAGTAATGCCTCCACTGTCTGAGAGCTTGAATCAATGCAAAGAATTCCAGTTTGTAAGCAGGCCACTTCTGTCGAGCTTCACTCAGCTTGGAGCTATAGAAGGCAATTGGTTTGCCTTCTTGTGAAAGCACAGCTCCTATTCCAATTCCAGAGGCATCACATTCTACTTCAAAAATTTTGTCAAAGCTTGGAAGAGCTAATACTGGTGCAGAAGTCAGTTTACACTTTAGCTGTTCAAAACTGGTTTGAGCTGCATCTGTCCATTCAAACTTATCTTTTTTTAAACATTCAGTTAGAGGAGCAGCTAAGGTACTGAATCCTCGGATGAATCTTCTATAGAAAGTGGCCAATCCATGAAAGCTTCTCAGTTCTTTCACAGATTGTGGAATTGGCCAAGCCACAATAGTATCTATTTTGGACTGATCGACACTAATGCCATGCACTCCCACAACAAATCCCAAAAACTTCAGTTCATGTTGAAGGAAGCTGCACTTTTTGATATTGAGAAACAAAGAGTTGTCTTGCAGCACTTTGAAAATGTCTTTCAAATGTGACAGATGTTCTTCCTCAGTTTTGCTATAAACCAATATATCATCAAAGTAAACTACTACACATTTATGAAAAAAAGGCTTTAATACCTGGTTCATCAATCTCATGAAGGTACTTGGAGCATTTGTAAGCCCAAAAGGCATCACAAGCCATTCATAAAGTCCATCTCTTGTTTTAAAAGCAGTTTTCCACTCATCTCCTTCCTTTATTCGAATTTGATGATAGCCACTTCTCAAATCCAGTTTAGAAAAAATATTTGATCCTTGTAACATATCCAGCATATCCTCCAATCGAGGTATAGGAAACCTATATTTAATAGTGATCTTGTTGATGGCTCTAGAATCAATACACATTCTCCATGTTCCATCTTTTTTTGGAACTAACAAAGCAGGTACTCCACAGGGACTGATACTTTCTCTGATCAAGCCTTTAACTAGCAATTCTTCCACCTGATCTTGCAGATAGTAACACCAGTTTTCTTCCTTGATGGACAAAGGTATAAGTGTTTTGTTGGCCATTGTGTTGAGCATTAACATCATATTGCCAAGGTCTGCCCAACAGTACCTGACAGGCATTCATATCTACAACATCACAGATAATCTCAGTTTGATACTCTTTTCCAATAGAGAATGGTACTTTACTTCTCTCTGATACCTTGACAGCTCCCACTATTTTAATCCATCCCAACACATAAGGATTAGGATGTGGCTCTGTTTTGAGATTGAGTCTTTTAACCAACTGCTGAGAAACCAAATTTTCACAACTGCCACTGTCAATTATGACATCACAAACATATTTCTTAATAGTTCCTTTAGTAACAAAAATTCGATTTCTCTGAGATTCATCATCCTGTTTTGGTAACAATAGTAATTTTTGTACTAGCAGAGAATGAGCTATAGTATCATATTCTTCTCCTTCATCAGCCTCCACCATTGTAGTAGGTAAATCTGACTCATCACAAGGAGTAGCCTCCACAAAATCCTGAGATTCTTGCTGACTGACAACCATATTTGTAGTCCTTGATCTCTGTCGACACTCACTAGAGATATGTCCAGGTTGTAAACATCTATAGCAAGTTGGTGGCTTAGGCTTAGCATACTGATTTTCCTGTTTTCCTTCAGTTTTCTTGTTATCTGCAGCTGGTTTTGTCACAACTCGAGGTTCACTGTTTTCCATAACAGCAGCTCTGAATTTAGGAACTTGATAAGAACTTGGTCCTGGTCTATTGGAACTCTGGACATTAGATTTCTGAGTTTCAAATTGTTGTTGTGCTTTCAAAGCTAGTTGAATAGCTGCAGATAGGGTATACACATGTTGAAGCCCAATTTTCTCTTGAATCTTCCAATGCAAACCATTGATAAACCTACCAATAAGTTGCTGTTCTGACTCTCTTACATGATTTCTCACAAGCAATTTTTGGAATTCTTGGACATACTCTTGCACAGTCCTATTTCCTTGTTTGCAGTTTTGATATTTTTGAAACAAAACCTGTTCAAAATCTAAAGGCAAATACTGTGCCCTCAACAGTTGTTTCATTTTATTCCAACCCCTCACAGGAGATTTGCCTATCTGTCTCCTTACCATTTGCACATGTTCCCACCAAGCAGATGCTCCTCCTTTTAGTTTGTATGCCACAACTTTAACTTGCTTTTCAGGAGGAACCTCCATTCCATCAAAGTATCTATCAATAGAAACAAGCCAGTCGAGAAAGTCTTCCATGTGCATCATTCCATCAAATTCTTGAAGATCAAGTTTAGGTTGAAAATGACGAGAATTCTGAGACATACCTACATCTCCTCTATCCACATGATATGGTTGATTTGCTGTCCTGTCAGATCTATTTCTTCGAACATACTGAAATCTTACTTGAGGTTCAGGAAGGTCACCTTCCTCTTCTGATTCATCATCTCCAGAATGATCTGTTCTTCCATTTCTTCGAACAGAACCAGCTGGAACTCCTTGATTTACAGCAGCATTTCTCAAGTCTGTGACCGAGATTTGCGGAGGTACCATTCCCACAACCATTTGCTCTAATTTATGTAAGACTTGTTCAGCAATTGGCAAGCTCATCAACAATTCGGCGCCATCAATAAACCAGTCCAGTTAAATAAGCATATCTAACAGCCCTGTGATGTCTGACTTAATGCTGCCATCATTTAGATGAAAATATCATGGCTATCTCGCCTGTATTTTACCATCTCTGTCTAGTTTAAATAATTCCTTTTATGTAATTCTGAGTTTTTTAATTTTTTTTTCACAAAAGTGAGATTCACTTGAGCATTTGATTTGGATATATATATTGGGACAAGTAATATTACATAAATTGTGCGAGGTGTAGCTGTGCCATGTGACAATGGATAATGGAGAATTTCAGTTTTGGTCAGTGTAAGAACACGAAACTAGTAAACTAATATAATTATCTCGAATCCTACCATCATGCTCCTTGGAACAAAAGTTTGCCATCATGGAAATTGTAATCTGATGTTGAATGTAATCATGGAGATAGATAACTGTTAGTGAGTCGTGCTATATTTTTTAAACCATTTTTTTGGTAATCTTCTAACGAATGACTGCAGTATGATGATTTGATCAGTATAGTTTGAACTTTGAACTGAAATTGTGTAGGAATCTTATTAGACTCGCGACAAGAGAAGCATTTTTTATCTGCCTTTGTCACATAAAGGAGTCGATAATCATCGGGATTGACGGCGATTGTGCATTACTTGTGCACTCAGTCAAAAAAAACATTTTCCAGCTTTCTTAGACGAGCGCATGAATCATACAATCATTTCCACATGAGCTGAAATGAAAGCCCACCGGCATGGAGCTATTACAAATGGAAGGACCCGTAAGTCTGGGGACCGACAAAATGTTGGCTCATTTCGAACTGTAGGGTTACACTCGGAATAGGCACCCTTTTTGTCATCGGTCCAACCCTTTCGATGACATTTTTGTTTTTGGCTACATGAGCTTTACTAATAAGGATTACACTTGCCTCGTGCGAAGCGAGTAGTACACCCGAGAAAGTCTGATTGAATAACATTAATAAGCTCTTTAGTCGCATCAACATATAGAAATCCAACATTGTATTAACAAGAATATAGAAATCCAACAACAGGAATGATCAAAAGCAAAATTGGCCAGGAAATCAGCAACTCTGTTTGCTTGGCGATGGGTATGCCGAACTGGTGCACCCCTTGAGCTATTCTTTGTAACAAGGGGCGTACCCTCCATGGACCTAAATGTCATTATAAATTATGTTGATCAAGACTTTAGAGTCACCTTGCAGAACAATGTTTTGGTAGCCTAAACAGCGTGCCAACTTCAAACCTTTAAAAACAATGGGGTGTTGGTGTGACAGCCAGCCCCTTGAAGTAGAGGCTCTGAGTTAGAACCCCTACTTTGTTGGCCACCCACCGGGATTGTATCCCCAATTTAACCAATGCGTATATTGATAAAAAAATTTAAAATATTTAAGCCATGCATAGACTTCTCAAACAAGGCTGTATAGTCAAAGGAATCTGCGTTGCCAAGGATAGACACATATTATATTAACAGGAAAAACAGCCTTGAAAATGAAATTCATTGTAACACCGGGCCGCAGGAATGGCCAGGTGTGAGACGATGTTCAGCCGCTGGCTCGGGGATTGATAAAGCCAGCTGCTTATCTGGTGAGAGGCGGTTGGAGGCGGACAATTGGTCGAGCTGTGGCGATCTCCGGCGACCACTATGGCGACGTTCGGTGACCACGACGGCGACCTCCGGTGACTACGATAGCAACTCCGGCGGCTGGGCTGAGAGTAAAGCAAAGGGAAAATGGGGGAGAGGAAAGGAGCAACAGGGGAGGGCGTACTCGAGCGGCGACGGCAACCCTCCGGCGAGCTCGGCAACCTCTAGCAGGATCCGGCGACTCTCCGGCGACCTCCGACGGGTGGCGTTTCGGCATCGATTTGCATGAGAGGTAGGATCCCATACCCATTCTTCAAATTTTACTTTTTCCTTCCGCCGACGGAGGCGATCACGGCGGCAGTAAGCTCGGAGACGGAGCTTCGACGGCGAGCTGCGGTGGCAAGGCCTGTCGTCGCCGGCAGGCAGAGAAAGGCAGCAGCTGCCAGTTGATGCTTCATTCGGATATGCCGGACTGCGGCGGATTTTTGGAATCGCGGAGTAGAGGAAAAGGGGAGGAGCGCGGCGCCGGCCGGGCATTGGCGGCACGACGACGACTGTCACGGCGGCCGCCACCCTCGAGTGAACAAAAGACGACCGACTGGTCGTCTTCATGGGGAAGACGACCGGTTCGGTCCAGGTTTGGCCGGACCGGATTGACAAACCGAACCGGAACCCTGTTCGATAATAGTTAAACCGAACCCGGTTCGGTCCATGATTAGACCGAACCCGGCCCAATAAATAAACCTGGTTCGGTCCATGATCAAACTGAACTCGGTTCATGCTCAAACCGAACCCGGCTCACTAAATAAACCTCGTTCATAAGCCGGTTTAGATTTTAAACTGCCCGACAGTTAAAACTGGCCACAACTGACGGTGAAGCCTGACTGTCTGTGTAATTGAATGCAGTATGGTACATACAGAGCCAGTGAGGTACATAGGCTCTTTTTAGTAATTTTGGGCAGTTTAATATACAATTTGAAGCCCTAATTGGCGTGTTATTGGTATGTGTGTGATGTTACTGTATTAAAGGCATTAGTCCCTTATGTTATGCTGACTGATAGCAAAGGTCTTAAACGGTAAAGAAAAACCCGACTAATAAACCTAGATGGTTTAGAGACTTAATCATTTTATAAAAGATAATAAAATGATGACTTGAGGGCTGAGCTTGAGGGTTGGGAAGAACCTAATCAAGATAAAGACTAAAATGCCCTTGGGATTGGGAGTCAGTGTATGAGTGTGAGTGACTTCCGATCAAGCGACCGAATGACTATTAAGTCAAAGGTCAGGCTATATGTTGAGCTATTAAGCCAACAGTTGTGAATGGTATGTGATGGTTTCATACTAGTAACACTGTGATACCTATTAAGGATCACAAGGAATAGATTGGGGTGGTGTTGCATCTTCCGACTGGTGGAAGCTCTGCCGTCTGTATCTCTCTATGGATTTTAGAGAGCATTCACATCTTCCGACTGGTGGAAGCTCTGTGTCATGGTACTTAATAAGGACCAATTTCTATTGGCCAGGCTTAAGCTGTTATATCTCTCTATGGACTTTAGAGAGAACAATTATATGTTATTTTGGCTCATGTTTGCATCTTTCTATGGATTTTAGAGAGAGCATTACATATTCTATTAGCCAGGCTTAAGCTGTTACCTCTTCTCTATGGATTTTAGAGAGAGCGTGCTTATTCTCTATGGATTTTAGAGAGAGCTTTTGCATCTTCCCAAGTGGAAGCTCTGCACACATCCTGAGCCTTGGTTGCCAGGTGGTTTAATGTGCATAACATTGGAGACGTTAGCATCCTAGAAGGCTGCGTTTCCCGACCCACATCGAGTGTAGGAGCTGATGTAGAGCCAAACCCTTCCGACGGTCATATCTTTTAAGGTAAGGAATGGGCGAGGCAATCACCCTTGAGGGATTCAGGGTGTGCCGTGATTACCGGTATTAACCGGAGTGATAGTCACGGTGTTTTCGTGCTGTCTGTCATGTAGGTATGACATTCAGTGAGTCTGTCTATGGGACAAAGACTTAATTATTGAACTTGAACTTGGGAAGTAATAAAAGACTTGCTTGAAAGATTAATAAAAGATTCAAGTGGAATCCTGTAATAGGTTGCATAAAATGTTAATGCAAATCCTAGTTTATTGTAATGTTGATGACTGTGTTATGGTATCCCATTGAGTATTTTTATACTCAGCATCCTTATGTGATGTAGGTGCTGTTGTGGAAGATTGACTTCACGTGGCACTTGGGAGCCTGGTAGTGAGGACGTTCAGATTTCTTAACATATCTTCTTCTCCAGGTTTGTTCTAGACCCGGTGGTAAGGCGTGAGCGCCAACTATTTCTAGTTTATTTTGAGATGGATGACGGACTTGCACTTAGAGGACTTGCGTTGGTTAATCGACTTTGCATCCTGTAATATTATATGTATATATGGTTTTGTATCAATATTTGTGTTAAAGTTACTGTGTCTAGTGCTTTTTCAGAAACTGTCGATATGATTAAGAATGGAATGTCACTGCCTCTGGTTTTCTTAAATTCCGCTACGACTCTGATTTAAAAATGGTTTTAAAAACCTGGGCCGTGACATTCATTCTTAACATATACGACAGTTTTGAAAAAGAATAGACACGTATTAACACAAAAACAGCCATTATTTTGCTAGTCTTGATAATACTCCCTTTCTCCCATATTAATTATATACTAAATTTCTCAAGATTTTCTCATATTACTGGCCCTATTTCATGTTACCTTCGCATAGCTGGTGATTAGTGGATGGAATAAAGAGGTTAATCAACCGACGTCCTTAAAGACTACACTTTTTTTACAAATGTGGATGGGAGGGAGGGAGTATGGTACATGTCTAGTCAAATATCTACTATCTCGTTAACTAGGGCTGCACCAAAAATCCGGACCCGACCCAACCCGGATGGAACCGACCTGACATTGACCTGGGTCGGGTCGGGTCCTATCTCGGGTAGGGTCGGTTCCAAGTTTTAAAAGCCCAGTTCTATCTTGGGTCGGGTCAGGTTTGACTTTAAAATACCCAAGAACCAAGATACATAAGATATACCATTTAAATTCCTTATTTTTTAATATATATAAATTTTATTATCATTATAATTATATAAATTATTTTATTAAAGATTTTTATAATTATATTAATTATTTTATTAAAATCTCGGTTCCTATCTCGGGTTATCGAGTATTGCAGGTTTTATCTTATGTAAGGTCGGGTTTAGGATTTTCGGATCCTATCTCGGGTCGGGTCGGGTTTAGGATTCTGGGTCCCATCTCGGGTAGGGTCGGGTTTAGCAAAACCCAATCCTACCTAAACCTGAGATGCAGCCCTATCGTCAACTCTATCCCACCTCTGATCGAGCCTCTCCACTGTATGCCCTTTCATCAGACCACATAGCTTCTTAATCTTTATCTTTTTATCTTCTAAGCCAAGATTAAATGTTCTTTTCAAATCAGCATGTACCTTTGTAGCTTGGATCATACCTCCTGCTTGGTCATTGCTCAATAACTTCAGAAATTAACGAGTGTACACACTATACAGGACACAAAGCAGTGAAGCACACATCCAAACGCCTCGCATTCTTAACCAAACAATGCAGCCTCCGCCGGAAACGATAAAATTCGAACAAACCACTTTCTGCATCATTCATGTGGATTGTGACGCATCCTTAACTCTGTCCACTGACATACGCTAACCTCCGTATCATGAGAAGTTATTAGGTGCGCATTGCGTACCTTGATTTCATGCTCATCACCAATTCGTGATTGACATGAAGGGGCTGTTTGGATAGTGAAAGAGGTCTAAATTCACGGTCAATTCAGCCCTCTTTCATGTGAATGTGGTTTGTTTGGTGAAATTTAGATGAATTAGAAATTCATATGAAAGAGCTCTTTCACACATGAGAGGACTTTCACCTGAATTTGTACGGCCTGACAGCATATGAATTTAATTCATCTCCAAAAAATATAATACTACCCTTAGCTTTTCTCCATTTTTCTTCTCCTCGCAAACCAACGATCCAGCTCGAGCTCTTCGACGACGACGCCGCTACCACCACCGCGCTCACCGCGACGTTCCTCGTTCGCCGTTGCCTCTTCACCTTCCCTATCCCGCTCTATCTCACTCTATAACTGTTTATTCTTCTCCTCTAGGACAGACCAATGATCCGGCTCGAGCACTTCGACTTGCCGCCGCCACCGCACTCTCTCAACTTTTTTTCCTGACTTCCGCCCTTACCACCTCACCTCCGGGAGGCCCACGATCCGTTGCTTGAGCACTGAGATGGCGCTGCCTTCTTCTGCAAGCCAGCTCTCACTGCGACGCTTCCTCTCCGACATCGGCAAGAAGACCAAAGGTCCTCTCTACACTTCTTTCTCGCCTTCTTCTGCATCTGGTGATACTGGTTTGAGCGCATATTTGGATATGCAGGGGTTGAAGCTGAAGTTTTTAATGGCTTGTGGCAGGAATAATTATGAGCTAGATGTTAACTTTAGTTGATTTCATAGCTGGATATTTAGACATGACACATTTCGTCTTTTATTCTGAGGACTAATTATTCAATGCCTTGTTTCACCATTCAGCGTCTGCAAAACTTCATCTTTGGTAAGGAGCAATCGCAACACATTTGTAATGAATCTTTTTTACTCATTTCTTTCCTCCCTGAAGCAACTTGAGTAACATTTATTGTGCTAAAGTTTAGTGCAGACATCCTAATGCAACATTCGAGAGGAAAGTCTGCTTTGGTTCTGTTCCACCAGAAAGGTTGCACAGTGCCTCTGTCAAGCTGGAATGAACCTTGGCCATTCAAATCCTTTTATAAAGAACATAAAACAGTTAGGCTAAAAGAAGCGTCTTTGTCATTCAGTGACAAACAAATGCTGTCCTTCATCCAATATGGCGGTATGCATTATTTGACTCACCTCTCTTTTACAATCGGACTGGGTCCTTTTTTTAGTTTGTACTGTTAATGAGCAGGGTACCCTTCTGGGTGATCTGACAGGTAATTTAAAGGATTGTGTTAGTAGTAAAATCATGGGACCGGAGCTTTTTATCTTGCTCACAAGTATCTTCTTATTAACATATGTTTTTCTTTCTTGGTAGTTGGTTATCAGAATGGTGGGCTTTGCCAAAAGGATCGGAACCTCATTGAAGGCCTTGTTCTGAGAGGAGATCTTCAAGTTCTGTGTACAACAAATACTTGGCACATGGAATCAATTTACCAGCTTGTCTTTTCACTAGTTTCTTTTACATTGGCATGCTTTTCATTTGATTGTTTGGGGCAGAATATATCCAGGATTAACAAGGTAAGCTTTATAATCATGTAGAAATCTTGAAAGATGAGCTCTGTTTGGGGATAACTTAAAGATAAGCTAGCCAACTTCATCGTGCCAATCACTAGTACATTCAGGAAGTGAAATGAATTCGAGTATTTCTCTCTCAGAAAAGATAATTCAGTGATTATGTATCCATATATTGACACTGATAATTTGGAAAGTATTTGACTCTTGTCATTTCTGCAAGTGGCCGGCTATTGCATTCTCACTTCTTTATGTTTTTGGATCTTTTAAAATCAGAAAAAAACTGATTTCATCTCTTGGATCCATTTTAAATGAACGAGGATTGATATAATGAATTGGCCAACTATAAGAACCAGATTGATGCAAAAAAGTTGACGGCCTTTCTGGTGCTGGGTGTAGGGATGGCTTTTATGACTGCACCACTTTATATTTCTGAAGCATCTCCGGCCAATATTCTCTTCGTTATTGTGCTCTAAGATATGCCTGGAAATGTTTTGATGCTAATAACTTCTTTTTTGTACTCTTTGTTAATATGCCCGGAAATGCTGCATTTTGCAAACTATTCCCATGATGCTGATAGCAGTCACTATTTGTTGGGGGCCAAACGGCCATAAGTAGGTAATTTCTGTATGGATCAAGAATTGGAGGTAGTTGCAATGTGTTTTATTGTTCAAATTGTGACTATTTTTAAAATTAGTACTTCTATTGTAGGAGAGATTTGCCTATGGGGCTGAAGCTATTGGAGATGAGGATGTTGCAAGGGCCCTTCTTTGGGGCTTGCAGTGGTGCAACTGAACCTATGCTAAGTGCTTAGGATTCTTGATGAATGGGCAACTTCCGTCTTTTCTCATAATATGGATACCAATGGAACGTTTCTCTTTTTTGGTGGAACATATAGAATGGAGCACATAACTACTGGAAATCAAGGAATTCAAGACAAAATTTAGCAGGAGTTTGGTATCAATTATTCGGAGTGTGGCATGTGTAAGTTAGCGGAAGAGAAATGTAATATCAATTATTTGGGGTCATTGAGGTGCATGGCATCTAATTTTATGCAGTTTTTGATAAAGTAAAAAATGAGGGGCACATAAGTTGTTTACAGCTAATGTTATGAGCCTCAATTCTTGCTTCCTTTCTTGTCATAACTTATTTCAGTAGAAAAAAAATGTCAGTTCTATCCCTATGTTCTACAGATCCATACAAGCAAGATTTAAGTCAGGTGTTATTTTCTGTCTGCTACCAAAAAAAGCCACCGCGGGCCGGGGAGAGGACGCCGGCGGAGGTGGAGGATGCGGGTAGGGTGACAAATAGATGAGAGGAAGACCGTGTTTGGAAATGGGGTTTGGAGGGGGAAGGAGCTCATGTAAGGGGTAAAATAGTCACGTCCTAAAAATTCCTTACACTGTAGCACATTCACTATCCAAACACACTGCTAATTTCATTCATTTAAAAACTTTCACTATCCAAACATATTTCACATTTATGGTGAAAGTCAATGAATTTTTTCACCTGAATTTACTTTCACATTCATTACTTTTTCACTATCGAAACAGCCCCGAAATCCAATTTGTGGGCTTCTGGTTAGGGGAGTGAGTTTACCGTACGTACCAGGGTCCACTAATCACCGTGTCCGTGTTTGAAATAGCTCTAGTATGAGTAATATATATTCTGTTTGAAGTTTGTAGCTGACAAGAGGTTCCACCCGAATTTGTGCTTGTTTGCAACAGTGTTAGAGAGGGGTTGTAAACTTGATGTCTTTCTAGTGTCTACCATCCTTTCATTCGGCTGTCTGTCCCTTCACACTGGTACTGAGAAAGTGATTAGACTCTTATTTCTAGTGTCTACCATCCTTCATTCGGCGGTCTGTCCCTTCACACCGGTACTGAGAAAGCAACCAGACTCTTATTTCTTACCATTCGGAGTGATCTCTGTACCGATTCTTCTCCATTGGATAAAGTTTTTTCCTTCAACACCTGCTCTGGTATCATACTTGCCATTTGAGGCTAGATCTTTCCTTGTCCTAAAGGTGTTACTGTTATCATTTCCCACTTGCCATGCTTCTCTCTGCTCATGTCATGCATCTTCTTCTCTTTAATGGTCTCTCTGGTGTGGCTTCTCTCATGCCACCAAGGCCTCTGTGTACTCCCTTTATGCTGCCATTGATGGGACGGTCCCTCTCTAGTCGTTAACAAACCTATTCCCTCTGCGTTTGTGGTTGTTTCTCTCTCTTCCTTAAAATCTCATTTGTCCGATTACATTACTAGCTCTCTTACAGTACACGTGACAATCACAAGACATTGGGTACATGTGAGCACAGTCTGATATCTCCTTATGCGCCTAAATTGGTTTGACGAAATTCCATGGCTGTGCAAGGCATTTCACCCTTTTGACTGTAAGGCATTCCACCTACCATTCCTGAGAGGCCTTTCTTTTGTGCGGACTCCGCAGATTCCAGGCCTCTTCGGTTTTACTAGTTTTTAATAGTTTGTAGCTCCTTCTCTCTTTCTTTCCCTCTCAGGTCTCCCCTCATCTCCCACTCTTGTGAAAGCCAACCATCGAATCTCTCTTTGGAACTTTTCTAAAACCAAAGAGCTTTGTTAACCCCGTTGCGATTAATGGCATTCTATCCACAGGCTCCTTTCAGTGAAATGTTTGGCCTGCAGTTCACACGTGAACCTCCCTCCCATGCATGGCTTCTGAGGGTCTTGATTACTCACCTGAACCTGAACGACTAGACGTAAACCGAGGTCGGCCTACGGCTGGTAGGCGGTAGCTAATCCATTTAGGGTATTAAACACATCATGTCCGCATTAGCTGAATTGCATGAGCTACTGATGGTGTTCAGACTTATCAGGAGATTTAAACAGTAACTCCTTTACTACCTTCATGTGGCTTCTCCTGTACTCGGTCTTGTCTCTCCGGAGATGGACATAGACCTCACCCACTGTCATTCAAATTGCCTAGAGTCTGGTGCTAATTATGCCATTTCCTTTTGAAGTAAAGGGTGCTATTGTGAACCAAAAAAAATGTAATCTCATTTACTTCTTTAAATTCATCACAAACTTTTTTTTTGGCAACAGAATCCATCATAAATTTATATCACAAGTTTATCATAAAAAATAAGTTACAAAATGAATTATTTGATATTTGAGCATGCCCACTCCTCTCCTTAAATTCCGATATAGAGAAGCAGACAAAAATGAGGAAACTACTTATAAAGATTTGTATTTTCAATCGAAGTAAACTTTTAGGGAGCTCCAATTGTTCAAGTAAACTCTAGAAAAGAAGCTGTTCAAGTAAAGATAATCCATTATAACACAAATGGAAAATCGTAATGCTATAACGCAGGTTAGACATAGGCGGGTGTTAGATGGACAGTGAAAAGTTGGACTATGTAAAGCCCACTTTTGGCGTCCAATACATGAGTTACACCGGTGTATTATGTCAAATAAGTCTGTAAATTAGTCTAGTTTCTTTATGTCCTGATTAATTGTTGGATGAGTGCACCCTGGCTGAAACTAAGAACATGCTAAAACAGTTGAGTGTTGACGCGGGAAGAATAAGCTATTAATACATTTCGCCAAATAAATTGGAGACATCAACTTTTAACAAACAAAATGTTAGTAGGAATAACTAATCAACACGCTATCATTAAGAATGTATAAAAAAGGAGGTTCTAATTAATAATCATCAACTAATATACGAACCCACTCCTGCTGTGGAAGCGAACAAGGGTAAAAGTGTGAGAATGAAAAGAAGTCTATGCAGCTGACGTATTTATACGTATTCACCAAATGGCAGAGAGAGGAGGGAGAAGGAGCACTGCCATTAATTGATGGAAGATTATTGATGATGAGATCATCACAAAAGGGCTTTTCAGTATGTGTAGTGTGTGGTTATTGTCGGAGTCGGAGGGACGTATCTTCCCTACCAACCCACATTCCATTTCTCAGGCTTTTTTTGTCCATAATTGACTAATTATTGCTGGAGATGGAAGAACTTTGTGAAGGAATTTTCCATACTTCTGCTCTGCTAATTATTTATTTCTCAGAAATAATTGAAGTCGAAAGAGACGTTGCTGCATGTATGCCAAAACAAGTTCGTACCCAAATAAAATGTATGCCAGAACAAGTGGGAAAAACTCCATTACCCAAAGAGAGAGTGGAAAAAAAACTGTTCCCTCTTGCGACAAGAGAATTCAGGTCGTCCCTCTGGGAGCAGAAGTCACAGGACTAGTGACTTTTAGCCATTTTATTGACGCACCACCATAGGGTCTTCCTAACGTATAGACTGTACATACAAAGTGGATAGCCATTATTCATTGGGCTTCTGAGTCATTTTGGAGGCAGTCAGACCTGCATAGTTTGGGCATAAATCGGTGCAATTTAGGTGGTGCTGCTGGTGCAAGTCCCCATAAGCCCTATCTAGTCGTGTGGCGATTGAATGTTTGCACCTAGATCAATTTCGTTTGCACTTACCTGATAATAATTGTCAAACTAAATGGAAATGAAGATTTTTTTGCTAACTTTGATAGAAAGGTAGGTTTGAATTACAAGGAATCCTACTGGCCACTGCTATAACATTCATGTTGAACTAATATAGCTCAAGGTGGCTTCCTTAGCATCGTCTCTTCATGCAAAAGATCATAACGTAGATGATACTCCTTTTATTTTGCTAACTACTCCTATTAAATATCTTCTGAAGAGCCGAGCGTCGAAAAGACAACAATTTTGGTTGTCTGAGGCACCAACGTGATCTTTGAGAATCTAGGGCTCGCAGTGGCATTGTAGCAAGCATTCAATTCCCTCTAAAAGACGTTCGACTAGATCTGCTGTACCTGCATATAAGTATGCCAGCATCAACATTCTCTTTTCCTTTTTTCTCTCCCTTATTTATTTAGTTAAACGTATAAGGAGAGAGTTCTTCACTCCTTATGCAATAGTTAAACGTAGTTTATGTTAGTTCACTTGGCAATTTTTGTGGCATTTAATCCATCAAATTAAATGCCATTGTCTAAATGCACTAGTAAATGAGATTTATCTTCTGACGCCTGAACTAACCAGAAAGTCTTCAGAAATGTCTGGCTTGTTTCCAAAGCTGAAGAAGACCCCTCCCTGATATCCATCCTGGTGATCCCCACTATAAAGGAAAATAGACAGCCACAGAAAACTGTGTTTTCCCGTTAATGAGCCCTTTGTATTTCAGTGTTCCACCCCAGACATACCCATTTCAAATCTCCTCTCCATTTTTCTACCCATTTACACGTGCACTAGCAACCAACCACTAGCAACTTTGGTGTGATACAAGCATGTTTAAACCCGGGCAACCTGTCTTCGTAGCACCACCCAATGCATATTCATTTAATCAACTCATATTTAATAATCACAACATGGTCGATTTGCATTTTTGGGCAAACTATCGACATCATAATTTAATTCCACCACAGTTTTACAACTACAAAGTCAGTTTCCATTCACTACAACAATCTACATGACCAAAACACTTCTGCCCTGCATGTCCAAATAAGTAAGTGCTTCTTCTCCAATCTTTCAGTTCTTCAGAGGAAGAAATTGGTAGAAGTGCAATGGGCCAAAGTTGGAATTAGGAAGCTGAGCTGCTTTCTCGGCCGGGACAGACAGGTCACTGTGTAAAGGAAATAGCTGAAGGGTCTGCTTGTCTACTCCTTGATCGTCCGAGGAGGATTTGGAGGTGGTGGTTGTAGCGTTGACAAGATAGGGAGGAAGCAGGTGCACCAGCTGCCATGTAGCGTGATGCTTCATCTGTGACCCATGTTGGCTGTCGCAATGAATCCAGTCGCCTGATCTTCTGCTGTCTGATGGTGGTCTGGACAATAAGGCAGATTCCTGCAAGGAAAAGGAAATGAGAGACACAAAATGCCCCAAGAACCCTCATACGGTTATACCCAAACTAGCCGACAGAAAGGAAGGAGTGCAGCTTTATTAAAATTTTAATTCATTAAAATATTTCTTTCTTTCATCTCCAAGAAAATCGTTTCTTACTATCTTCCTTTCTTGCTTCCATCCTTTTCAATCCCTTGCTTTTATCTTCTTTACATTCAAAGAAATATATGAGTATGTTTCCGTTCATACACGTCTTCTCCTACCAACAACAAGGACAAACAAAATCCATGTATCTCATATTACTGACCTCTGCCACAGTACTGCAGTTTGCGGGAGCCGACCAACTTTTTGCCTCCTGATCATTTTGAAGTCCTTCAAATTAATCAATCATCAAAACATGATTAGCCAATCAATCAACTATCTTCAAATCAAAGTATCAAACTGCTAGATGGATAATATCAGAGATGGGTCTTTGAGTTCTTGCACCTGAGGACTGTTTCTTCTCGGAGCTGTCGGAGAGATCTCGCTCTTCATCCTCGATCCTTCGGCGGCGTTTCTGCCGTTCTCTAGCCTTGTGGTTTTGAAACCAGTAGAAGACGTTCTTACCTTCAATATTGCCGAAGCTCCGTAGCTGGGCGGTAATGTGCTGGATTTGGTCTGCCGTAGGGGTGCGGGTACCTCGACGGTATAGGTCCTCCAGCGTCCGCAGCTGCTCTGGCGTCGGGTTCCACCGAGAACTCACCTGCTGATGAGCTCCCAACTCCCGCTTCCCATGCTCACTCACTGTTTCTGCCACACAATCATGAGAAATGCAACATAATAAAGAACAAAAACATGTAATAAGATTTACAAAAAGGAGTGGTACAGATGTGATTACGTAGAGAGAAGAGGTCGTTGCCATGAATGCGACTGAAGCAGGAGGAGTTGGTAGCAGGACAGGAAGAAGAGGAAGGAAGTTGAGTGGGCTTAGGAATGAGTGGGCGTAGTTTCCTGGAGCCTCCGTTGAAGGACTCGGATGCACTCAGATCCCCAGCGTCGCTGCACTCCATCATCCACATTTGTAAAGTAGTAGAGCTACTAGCAAGCTATGGAGCAAAACCAGCTGCTACAGTTTCACAGCTTTTTGTATTGGGGAGGCTGGCTTTTCTTGAACGGTTTAAATAGAAGAAGGAAGGGGAGGTTGAGTGCGTGAGAGAGAGAGAGGTTGGGGGAAGAAGAAGAAGAAGGCTTAGGTGAAGTACGTAAAGGAGGAGAAGGGAGGGAAGAGAGGGGAGGCGTGGAATTCTGGGGGTTTTGGGGAATCGGGAAGAGAAATCGACGTGACGATGATGAGGGCTATGATAAGGGTCATCAGCAGCTCTCTTTGAGAGCAAAACTCATTTATTGTTCCATCCCTGACTCGTGCCTTCCGCGCTTATTCTCCATCCGAACTGCCCTCTTCCCTGTTCCCTCCTGCCCATATTTTGTCCACCTACAACACTAGTATACTCCTCCAGCTCATACAGACGACCTCCCTCCTTTCATTCCCTCCCCCTTCCCCAGCACTAATTTCCCCAAAATTCTCTTTCTCCACCTCTATATCATGCTCATTGTCCATCGGTCGCAACCATGAGTCGAAGACTGTCTGGTTGCACATCCATCCGCCCTCCACGTCGGAGTAGCTTTGAAGCCCTCTGTACTAGTGGACAAGCTCTGCTAACTGGACCCTCATCGTCATCCTTCTCATAATTCACAAGGGCTCTACCATACCCAGGAACGAGTAGTTTTGAAGCCCTCTGTACTAGCAGACAAGCTCTGCTAACTGGACCCCTCATCGCCATCCTTCTCATAACTCACAAGGGCTCTATCATACCCAGGACAATCTTACTTGACCAGAGCCTTCCTTTTTAGAGTTCATGGAGTTAAGTAAACAAGTCTGATGAATGGTAGTATAATTATATAGTATTTGGACTCCGGAGAGATTCTGTACAGATAAGTTAGGGCCCGTTTGGTTAGCACTTTTAGGAGTATGAAATCCAAATTCTTTAGATGAAACTTAAGTTTAAGAAATAAGATATTTGGTTGGCCAAAATCAACTTCAATGAATTTAGGTCGTAATGGTAGACTATAATTTCCGAAAGAAGACAAAAGTATTTGATAACAAAAAAATCTCATCATTATGGAAAACCGTATTTTTTTTTAACAATTACCCTTATTTTTTTTTAGCATTTATATCAAATGCCATAAGGAAAAGTTGTGAGGTATTTCCCAATAGAAGCTGAATTCTTTTTAAACCTACCAAACATGCCCTTACAGTTTAAACGCCAGTCTTGCCAAATTTATGCACATTGGCTGAAGCTTTGTTTATGCACGACGTTGACAATCCACTACAACATAGGCTTTGTCATCTCCTGTATGAAAAGATTAATCGTACGAACGATGACATTGCATTGGGTACAAAGTTTACATGCATTAAAACCCAATTTGGTTGATCCTAATCCGTATCTGTTTTCCATTTTCTTTTTTATTCTAAGTAGTGGCAAAAAAAAGAGAAAGTGATGTAACTTCGGGTATTGGGAGGAACTTGTACCAAATGCAATATGTTTTTGCATTTAAAAATCAATGGACCGAGTGACTAGTGTGATTAGGAGACGACGAAATCAAGGAAGGCCAGAGAATAGAAATAGGAGTCAAAGATCGGATTGATCGATCACATACAAAAGTACAGTCGCCATCTTTAATTTCATTTATTCTTCATTTAAGTTTCTTTGGAAAGAGGAACCTGAGTATTTATTCCGTGGGAGATTTGTTGGGATTTTTCTCTCCTGACATGAGGGGGGTAGTTTGAACACTATCACCAAGTTGCGAGGAGAATAGGTGATCTTTTTCCATATTACCTGGAGCCACCTTTTATTTTCTCATATTACCTAGAATATCTTTATTTATTCCATATGATCTAAAAACTACCAAAAATATAACATAAGTCTTCTTTCTTCCCAAATTTAGTGATTTACGGGAGCATCTAATTGGAGAAGAAGACATTCCGGCAAAGCTCCGTCCATCATCGCGGTTCAAATCACCGCCAACACTATCCAACGTGGAAAAAATAAAATTTCATAGCGAAAAATAGCAAAATCAGCCTGAAAGACGAGAAAAAATCTATGATGAAGGGATTTTGATGTAAGAGCAGCAGGGAAGCCCGCCAAACTATAAAAATTGAGATCTACATATAAAGAAACACATATAAAGGCCACTCATTTGTGCTCAACCGTTTGTGGATATCAAATAAGAGGATAAAAATAAACAAAAGCGTGAAATACTCGTCGGCGGGCAACAAATTCAATTTATTTATCTTTCTGTGATCATAATGAAATGGAAGAGGAAGAAAAATAATGAAGAACGAAAAAAATAGGCAAAAATGGATAAAAAAATGAGCGAGTTATGACATTTTAAAGATTGCTGTATCGATTTCACGACAATCTTTAAAATGTCATAACTCGCTCATTTTTTCTCCATTTTTGCCCTTTTTTTATTTTTCCTTCTTTTTCCTCATCTTTCACCTCATGAAGATATATTAAGATAAGAAAAAAGAAGAAATAAAAAGAAAGAAGAAAGTGGAAGCTTTTCGGCGAAGCTCCAAACGTCGCGGCGATCCAGACCAAAGCCGACGACCGCCCACGTAAAAAAAAACTATGATTAAGAGATTTTGAGGTAAGACCAGCGGGGAAGCCCACCTAACTACAAAAATTGAGATCTACATGTAAAGAAACACATATAAAGGCCACCCATTGGTGTTTGATCACTTGTGGGCATCAAATAAGATGATTAAAACAGGCAAAAGCGTGAAATATTCGTCGGCGAACGACAAGTTAATTTATATATCTTTCTGTGACCTTAATGAAATTGAAGAGGATGACAAATAATGAAAACTGCAAAAAAAAAGAAGAAAAAAACGGATAAAAAACGAGCGAGTTATTAGATTTTGAAGATTCTCATAAAATCGTGTTGTGGCAATCTTCAAAATGTCATAACTCGCTCATTTTTTTTTTCTGTTTTTGCCTTTTTTTTCATTCTTCCTTATTTTTCCTCATCTTCCATTTTATTAGAATAACAAAAAGATATATAAATTTAACTTGTCACCCGCCGATGAGTATTTCATGTGTTTATCAACTTTTATCCTCTTATTTGATGTCCACGAGCTGTCGAGCACCAATGGGAGGTCGTTATATGTGTTTTCTTTGCATGTCGATCTCAGTTTTTATAGTTGGGCGGGCTTCCCCGCTGCTCTTACATCAAAATCCCTTCATCATAGATTTTTTATTATCTTCCTTGCTGATTTTGCTATTTTTCGACATGAAATTTTATTTTTTTCCGGGTTGAACGACGCCGACAGTGATCTGGATGCTCCCGTAAATCGCTAATTTTGGAAAGAATGAAACATTTTGGAAAGAAGGGCATTCTGTCAAAATGGGGCGGTTGCCGCAGGGGGGCGCTCGAAATCGTCTCTCGAAATTGTCGCTCCAAATCGCTGCCTTTGCTTCCTAAAACTGAGCTGAGGTGATCGTGTCGTCTTCAACACGACCCTTCAGATACAAAAGGTATGAAAAACGTAAAAAAATGGCATTTCCGGTACTTTATGTGTCGATTCCAGGCAATATGGGATTTCACTGGAAAAACCAAGTAATATGGAAAAATAAAAAATGGCTCCAAGTAATATGGAAAAAACCCATAAGAGGTATTCCTGTCTGAGAGGGATTTTTCTTTTCTCCATTTTTATAAGTTATACTCCCTCCGTTCCAAAATACTATGTACATTTGAAAATATTATTATTCCAAAATATTGTGTACATTTTACCAAATCAAGTGACATCCTCTTTCCAAAATTGAAAGACACTTAGAAAGATTGACTAGAACTTTGTTCATGAACGAGTATACGAGTTGGACGGGATATCAGGGAGAAGGAGCCGTGTGGTTTCCTTGTAGTTTTCATGGTCCAATAAAAATGAGAATTTTCTTAAATGTACATAGTATTTTGGAACGGAGGGAGTAATTTTTATATTTAATGAAATTAATATCTATTTTTGTCTTTAATTTAATAAGTATGAGTAGCTAAATTATCTACTAAGTGTAGGATGAAGCTATATTAGTTGTATGAGTTTTATGCCATAATAATTAATTATCTTTATTATATATGTTTAATTGAATAATGCTTGCTTAATTATTATGTTTGGATTTGTCGTTCTTATAATTATATTTAAATATTAATTATAATTTATTATTTGTAGATACAATTGATGATTTGGATCTAATCCTATTAATCATTGGGAGGAGAAGAAGTAGACCTGTCTATGGGAGGGACTTTTTTGAAGGGATGTAGGGGAGAAGTTATTAGCTGTGCGCCGCGCATGGGAACAGTGTGCTCATCACCGATGGGTGATGGCACGTCTCCCCTGCTTGTGGGTCCCTTGTAGCAAGCAGGGGAGATGTGCCCATCACCCGTTGGTGATGAGCACACTGTTCCCCCTGCGTGGGGCGTAGCCAATAATTTTCCGATGTAGGGACCTGGTTGTCTCCTCATCGATTTCGTACTCAGGTGGACCAGAAATGGCGTGGCGCATGCATTGGCGAGGAAGCCCAAGCAGTTGGGTTGGACTCATGAGTGGAAGGAGGAATGGCCAGAATTTATTCCGATTCCAATTTTGTATGATCAGTAGTTATCAGCCTCCCCGTTTCTATATGTCTGCATTGCCTTTAGGCTGATTGGTGGTTGCATCCTTTTTTTAGCTTGGTGCCAGCAGCCCATGAGAAAAAAATTTACAATCATGACCTAATTAAGCTTACGCGGGATCCCATTTATATGTGCCAGCAGCCCATGAGAAATTATTGGGTGCCCTGACATAAAAGTTAAATGGTCAGGCCGCTGTACCCAGTAATTTTTGGCCCGCCCATGCTTGCAGGGAGTAGGTAGGGTTGCCAGTTAGATTTAGATCTAACGGCTCCACGCTCATGATCACATATTCAAGAAAGTATTTTCTATCTGCCTCCATAAAATCTGTTTGAATTTCTCCCCTCTTATGGGAGCCATCGATTGTACATCAAGATATGATTAATGGCGCACAAGCAGAATATGTGCGGTCAGCCAAAAAAATGTTTTCAGCTAGAAATGACTTTTTTTTGGCCGAGCAGATGCGTGCTGCACAAGTGGATCGATGATCCACGGCTCCTAGTGATGGGGGATAGAAAATGGTTCTCATATTAAAAAATTCGTAAAAAAACAGGGTGATTATTAAAAAACATAAGAAGCGTCAGAGTGGAAAAATCGCCCGTCCTGACAAACAGCTAGAAGCCAAGACAGAAGAGAGCAGCAGCAGGGTGGAGCTCTACTTCGCTCTCTCCGCTTCTTCTCCCAATAACTCCCGCCATCTTGCAAACTAGTTCCACTTTGTCATTGTCTCTCTTGTTTTCCTTGTTCGTCGAATATCCGCTGATTCAATCAGCTCGCCTCTAATACGACGATCGGTTTGACGGCCCCGGTTCAAGAATGACGATCTAGTGCTGAACTCGACAAGACTTCAATTTCCTCTGCATTTTTCGTTTTGTCAATTTGGAGTGAGAAGCTGATCCATCATATTCATGGCTCTCTACCATGCTACTGTGCTTTGCTTCAGTGCAGGCTCTGGGAGCTTGCAGGCCAAGCATTCCTCCCGCGCTACGGTCGTAAAGAAGGGAACTGATAAAAAGACTACGTCGCTATTGACGAATGTTCTTCGCCGGGGAAAGCGAGGTACTCGCATAGCTTGCAATACTTAATTTTGATGACTGATGAGTTGAACACTCTTGTCATTCTCTACATTGAACTGTTTTAGGTAGGATTATTGTGAGAATTGCAATGTTTAAGGTCTTGTTGATTGTGCGTTGATTAGTGATATAAAATAAAGATTTTGTTAATTTAGATTTAATTGGTTAAAGCGCCTGAGATGATCAGAGGGAAGGTCTGCTTTGCGTTTGTCTCAATTAGCTAGGGAATGAAAGAGCAGGCTTATAGGTTGTAGAAGGCGTATTGTTAAGACTTTTGTCAAATGTTTGGATGATTTACATGCTTGCTTGCTTCTTATCTAGATAATTTTGTTTATCCTTCCTTTTTACTTGTAAATTTCCCGATTGATTTGTTCAATCCTTGATCAGCTTAACTTTCGATTGCCGGGGCCAAAAATAATAGCCATGTAAGAGAATAATTGTCAATTGCTCAAGTGCACTTTTTGTGCTTTAATGCCGTTCCTGTGTTCAATATCTGATCATTCTTTTGCCCTTTCTCTTCTTTTTCTTCCTCATTATATTGTTCCTGTTTAATAGATGTGATTTTGGAAATGTCATTTCATTACAGTCTATGCACCTTTCTGTTTGTCTTTTGGGATTTAGTGCCACCACCATGGTACACATCTTGTGCTTCATGGGGCTTCTTTATGCTGCATTTGTATTTTGAAGTATAGAAAATGGCTCATGTAATGTCAGAAATGATAATTGTTTTAATCTTGAATAAAGTGGGGATGCATACTCTTTTCATTTCAAAAGAAGAACTGGGATAATGTAAAAATGAAAAACCTTATTTCTGCTTTGGACAATCATTCTAAATTAGCTTGATTGCATAGAGGTTCTCTGAGAGAACTTCTCTCACAAAGATGTTAATCAGTGTGAACTTCTAATTTGTTGAGGAAGCTTATAAGAGATTGTGGTTCAAATCATTATTAAGGGGTATTTGATACTACAAGTGAGATTTGATATCTTCTAGAATATATGGTTTATGTTCCACAAATGTTTATCAGATTCAACAAGTAAAGCGCACAGCACTTTTGGGAAAGTACTCTAGGATTAATGCAAGGTCATTTTGGCATTTCCTTGCAGTTGAACCATTATAGAAATTATAATCAACGTTTACAATCTCCCTCTTGTGTTTTGCTAACATGTACTCATTCTGTCCCCAGTTAAGTGTCCTATTTGGTCAAAATGTAACTTCAGTTCATTTTGAAAAGCCAAAGAGGACACTTAACGTGGGATGGAAGGAGCATTATTTAACTCTGCCAAAGAGAAAGTTGTCATATTGTGCCTTTGATGACATGGACAAACTATCAGATAAGCATATCATATCATATCATATTGACAACATGGCTATTGTTGTAAATCCTTCCGAAATCATGTTGATCAGTGATAATGGCGCAGTGTTGAAAATCTGGTGTAGTGTACCTTGCTGCTTTTGTGTTTAAGTGATGCAGACATGTTACTATATATAGGTTGGGGTTGCATGGGAGTAGGTCAATTGCTGAATGCAGTGAAAAAAAGAACATGAACTGAACTACTAAGTCTGTGTTAGCAATATTGTACTGGTGCCGTTAATGAATTCATCATTGTTAATAACCTTTTTTTGTTGACCTTGTTCCTAGTGTTTTTATTTATTTCGTGTTATTTTGACCATCCTAGGCATTACAAAAGCATCACTGGACAACAATGGCTCAGCTGAGTCTGGTGAACCCCCTTTCGTGGTGTGCTTCGGTGAAATGTTGATTGATTTTGTCCCCACCATTAATGGACTTTCCTTGTCTGAAGCACCTGCTTTTAAGAAGGCTCCGGGTGGTGCACCTGCTAATGTAGCTGTTGGCATAGCTCGGCTTGGTGGTTCATCTGCTTTCATTGGAAAAGTATCAGACTAAAATTCTTGACCTGATTCCAGTTCTTTTCTTTTCTTATCAGTGATTCCAACTGAATGAGTTTACTTGACTTCAGTAGGGTGTAGCTGATTAATTATATGTCCAACTTGTTCAGCAGGTTGAGTCATTAGACACTTTTGTCTATTTTAAAGAGATCGGTACAATAATTAGACTAGTTCTACAAAATTGAAAGTTTCTATTTTTTAATGATGGTTACCCAGCATGAATTGTGTAGGCTCATTTGTTAATGTACCTGATAATATCCACTTGTGCCGAAACCTTTTCTACCATCATGTTAATGTTACTGCTCTATGTGTTCAATTTTCGTAGGGTGTAATATATTCATGCTGAGGCTGAAAAAATTCAATTCTCAATATTTGATCCCTCTCTGATCTTATGAACTTCATTGGCAATTTATTTGTGTTGTCTTCATTATATACTTCTCATATATGCATATTTAATTTTACATTTCTTTCAATGTGTAAAACAGGTTGGTGAAGATGAGTTTGGTTACATGCTTGCTGATATTCTGAAAGAAAACAACGTAAACAATAAGGGAATGAGGTTTGACCCTGGGGCCCGGACTGCCTTAGCATTTGTAACTTTGAAAGCTAATGGAGAAAGGGAATTCATGTTTTATCGGAACCCAAGTGCTGACATGCTGCTGGAAGAATCAGAGCTTGACATAGATATTATCACAAGTGTATGTCAACTTCTAGTTAAATTGTTGAACTATTTCCATCTTTCAGTTTCACTATTCTTACAAAAAATGATGCAATCCTTTGCCAGGCCAAAATCTTCCACTATGGTTCTATCAGTTTGATCACGGAACCATGCAAATCAGCCCATGTTGCTGCAGTCAAAGCTGCAAAGGATGCTGGGGTGCTATTATCATATGATCCAAATCTTAGGCTTCCACTATGGCCTTCTGCAGAGAGTGCTAGAGAAGGAATCTTGAGCATTTGGGATACTGCTGACATTATTAAGGTATCATTTTGGTTAGAAAACTGTATCCTTTTATATGACAGGAATATATATATATGCAGAATTAGTATAACTTCTATTTAATGTCACAGATAAGTGAAGAAGAAATATCCTTCTTGACAAAAGGGGAAGATCCATACGATGATGTTGTTGTCCGCAAACTTTTCCATCCAAACCTCAAATTGCTTCTTGTGACAGAGGGTCCAGATGGTTGTAGGTATTATTCCAAGGTAAGGAGCAATTTATTATTGCTTGGCATGGATGCATTAGCCTCTTTACATTTCCCGTCATTTCCTTTTTGGTGAGCTTTGACGTCACTAGTTGGTTCCCTATTAATGTTGCTAAATTCCCACTATTCTCAACCTGGTGGTTATAAACGGAATTAAGTAGTGTTGATGAATTCCTACTTAAATTTTTAATTCCATTGTGTTATAAGGTGCATAGCAAATTATTATCTGTTCTTTAAGAGCTTAAGTGCTTAAATGGAATGTCTAACTAACATTTGGTTAAAGCAAGAAGGTAGCCTTGTTTTGCAATTGTAGTGCATGGAGTCGTTAAAAGGCTCCTTAACCTTATTATATGCCAGTTGCTCCCATAGGTGATTACTTAAATAGCAATACAAGGAAAACCAGAGTTTTGAGGAAATACAATGACAGTACTCCTATTATCAAATCACTGGTTCCTTCTAGTCCTCTACATAGTTGTCTTCTAGATTTCTTCATACCAGACAGAAGATCCATTATGTTGAGCTCAATTTAGAGACAAGCTTAACAGAGGCCAATGAAATAAAGAGAAATCAACTTTCCATAACATCATATTTAACAAAAAAACAGTGATGGTGTCTACAGTTGCCAAATCATATTTTGTTTACTCTTCACATTGTTTTCGAGAATACTAATGAGAAATTCGTAGCGCCATATATTTCAAATGCAACACTGTCGTTAGAGTCCTGCTATGTTTTCTTGCTTCAAAATGTCAACATTTAACAGTCTTTGGCGGGTCTTTGAATGTGAGATTGTGGAGTGAATTGTTCTGTATTCTATAGTATCCACCAAAGTGCAATCGATAATGGTTATCACTACTACAGGAATTTAATGGGAGAGTGAGCGGACTAAAAGTGGATGCTGTTGACACCACTGGTGCTGGAGATGCTTTTGTTGCGGGGATATTATCACAGTTAGCAGCGGACATTTCTCTGCTTCAGGTATTGAGTTTGTTTTTTTGTGGTTCTCTTGTCTCACTTGCGATATTGCTCTGGAATTTTGTCACCTGGGTTTGTATAACGATACACTCTTTTTTTGGGTGGGGCTTACAATTATATAATGATGTAACCATATTTTGGACCTAAAAGCAACCACTTTGAGCATGCCAAAGATTAGAGTGCAACCCGTTGTTGTTGCTTTTTACATCGACTCAATAGCTGATTATTACAATGGCATTAGCCTAGCTGCCCAACTGCTCAATAGAATCAGCTTCCACTTTTTGCACATGATCTGAAAGCTTTGTTCTGATTCTTGCTTTGTCCTGGTTCTTTTCCTGTTCTGAAATAGTTCAACCCTATACATGGGCTGCTTGCAATTGCCGACACCTAATATAAATTGTAATTGATCATTCACTCTTGAAGAAGAGCATGACTCGTTTGGTGCTTTTGTAATTGTAGGATGAGGGGCGGTTGAGGGAAGCGCTGAAGTTTGCAAATGCCTGTGGGGCACTCACAGTGACAGAGAGGGGAGCAATTCCTGCACTGCCTACAAGACAGGCGGCACTCGATGCCATGCTTCAGATTGCGACATGAAGCTTCATAGTTAATTGCCATGCACGTTTGTACTACAAACCGTAGGGCCCTCTAATTCAATTAATTAAGAGTTTAGGATTGAGAAGCAATGTTGAAGACTTTGTTGTTATAGGACACTCTTCTCATTCACGAAAGACAAATAATAGTTCATTGATTGGACATAGACCGTTCTTTTGGTAGCCAGACCTAGACATATTGTCTCGGATTAAGTTTCTTATAATCCCATTAAACGTGCATATGTTTTTAACCAATTCAATACCGAATGCGAACGCCTAAATTTGGAAAGGTGCAAGATGTATTGGCAAAATTCCATTTACTTTTCGAGGTTGCTCATCAGTTCATAAGTATACTTGGCATCCATAAATTTTCTTAATAGTAAGGAATTAGTTAACATGTGCTTCTTAGGAAAAAAAAGTTAAACATGTGCCCGGCAGATTGCATCCGATCGGACAGCTCCCTATAGGAGCAAAGCAAAGTCAGCCTAGCCCCTGTATGACGGGCATCACACATTAAAACCGTGTGGAGGAGAAGCACTTGACGCCCACAATATAGACAGGTCCTTTTAAAAATCATAATTAGTCAACACCATTTCAATACGAACTTTGATTCTGCGCCTAAAGGCACAAATATGTGCAAAACATCCTAGAACAGAAGAAAAAAAAAGCCCGCCTGCATAAACTGAGTTTTCTAAACCATTCAACCAATATAACTTGCCATATTCAAACAGTACCTGCAAATCCTTCAAACAATAAAAAGCAAAGCGTGAAACAACTAGACTAGCAAGAGTTCAGTGTGTGTAGGATGCAATTCTGGATGGACAACATATAATTTTAGTTACTTCGAAAGACACAGTATGATTCACATCTTCACAAGTTACTTCTAAGTACAGAACATCACAGAAAAATTTGCATACATAACTGAAGATTGTACATAAAGCTTAACAACTACAAATTAAAATAAAAATGACAACTTCCAGAACATTCCAACCACACTGCATCTATCCCCTTGAAAATTATAAACGGGAGGGGTGCATATTCTCATAGAAATTGACAACACGCGGATCCAAATGTCTATTGGGCCCAAATAATGAAAATTTTCGAACAAAGATTGCAACTTCCATATTAATCAGATGTCAAGGAAAAACACAAGAAGCAACACCTGATTTAGCAGCAAAGGAAGTAACAATTGAAACTGCTTCAATAAAGGCTATCAACCAAACTCTTTAACATCTAAACTTTAACATGAAAAATATGGACACATGATTGGGTGAAATATACTGCTAGAGCGATCAACAATGGAGGAGCCCACATAACTGCTGGTGAAATTATGACAAAACCTACACCATACGATGCCATTAGGTTGGAGCAAACCTGCATGGAGTGATAAACACGGATTAGACCCCAAACCTACATATTGAAACTTGAAGGAAATTTATTTCAGCAACCATTTACCTTCAAATGCACATAGACAATCACAACACACATAAACAAGAGTAAGATTCTGGTCCAACCTCCACACGTAGCACGATGTGGTAACTTTTTAGATGTACTTACCCTGAATGGGTGTCTTGTATTTACATCCACCCTCAAGTCTTTTGATTCTTGTGATTTTCCAACTTCCTTGTTAGAGTGTAAATAGACTGCTGCCCTTTCAACTAGCAAGCTATAAACCAAAATGAATATAGGAGTAACAACAAAATACATGAAAGGCAAGACAATGGTCATTACATCAGGAACACCGAGACCTTTAAAGGTTACATCATCAGGTAATGACACAGTCCAACCAAGCACAGACATGTGTGACACTGAATCATGTTCTGATGTTGCGTGGCCCCAAAACCATGGAAACGTCAACAAGTACAACAGATAAAACACCATGGTCCACCATAACCTTCTGTCAGAAGAGCCCTGAAGTAAGAACCATAAAGGCCAAAGAAAAATCTTTCTCCGCCCAGCTGTCAGTGACATAGACACTGACATCGCCCAATTTTGATACAAGGAGTTGCGCTTCATGAAATAATTCAACAACTTTGGAAGAAGTAATAATATGATGAGAAACATAATGTTGCCCCATAGAAGAACCAGATAAAGCATCTCCCATCTTATGTGAAATGTAAGATATGCAATCAATGATTTTCGCAAATGAGCCCGTTTCCCTTCCACAGAAAAAGGTCTTGGTCTTGTTGATGTCACCAGACCATCAATATCCACCACCACTACTTCCAACCAGAACCGAACCTCAGAAACACTCCTATATTTGTCAGCTTGCCACTTAGCATTAAAGAGAGGCCTGGTAGTAGCAGCATGCAACGGCAATGCTTCCATCAATTTGAAGTTCTTGTTAGCATAGATGTTAGCAGTCACATTGATAATTGGCCTCGATGAGAACACGAGGGCACTAATGTCGTCTCTTGGAATTTTAGTTTGGATGGTATCCCGATTCATATTTCTTGCATCAAGAGGATGTGTGATAAGAATAGTGGTTTGAAATTCATTGAGGTTGTCTCCTAGTGTAATATCTACGAAAGAAACTTCCCCGTTATCGATAGAAAGAATCCTCATTAACTTGGATTCCTTCCAATCTCCAAGTTCCCATTCCCAAAATTGCCCAATCATGTCAGATTGTTGGTGCTGAGATGGCAAAGGAGCAGAATGAAGCTTCCAAAGCTGATTGCTAAACTTCGCATGTAGGTGACCACACAAAAATGCATTGACAGAGTGCCTTGCGAACACATTCTCATAACGATTTCCATTCTCTGAAGAAGCAGTAAATGACATAGGGAAGTGTCCATATACAATCTTCACAACCAACTTGCCCATGTTATCATCCCAGTAATCAAGCTCCGATTCCACTGTTTCAATTCTTTTATCAGTTGGATGACCAAATATATTTGAAGGGCCACGAAGCCCAATGCTCATTGAATCATCTATCCCTAGAAATATGTAATTCCACTTGTTTCCCTAGAAAACCTTCAAAAAAGTAATCAGACAGATTTTCCAACTAACATGATGGAAAGAAAGGAAAGCTCCCAAACATAAATCACAGAAGAAAGCATTAACTTTTCAAGGTAACTTTTGAAATATCAAAATCGTTACTGCTGAAGATTAGAGTTATTTTCGGTTTTAGCATTTGTAGACTAACAAAAAGCTTTGAGAAGATATAAGCACATGTTGACCATTATTCTCTGAAATTGGGATGCATCTTCTTTACCAAAAAACAATTTACGGTCCCCCCTTCGACATACAAAAATGGAAACTTGTATGCTTACTGTAGCTAAAGAAAAAGACTGGCCAATAAACTTTGTAAGGGAATTAATCATTGTTCTAGTCAAGTAAAGCAAAGCATTGACTTTTAGGGTATAAACACCAGCTAAGTTGAGACGAACTCATCATTGTAAAAATTGATCTAGAACATGATTACCTACTATACGGAAACATAACAGGTGGTGCATATACCAGTTATTTAGTGCATTTCTATTTGACAAAGAAAAGCATTGTACAAATAACATATGGCTTAAACGCCTTTATACAGTACAACAGCTGTATGCTACTCATATTTTCCCTTTATATATAAAATGCTGAATCAGCTAAAGGTGAAATCTAAATTTAAGATATCGGAAACGTTTTAATCAAGTCAAGCATATGAAGCTCTGCAGCTAGTATGAATTGTAGGCTCAAATAATTTCTTTTTTAGCTAGTATTTTGTAAAATCAACCCGAGACTTACCAAAAGAGATATACTCTGGACTGTGCTAAGTCGATTCAGCTGCGCGCTAATACTATAATTTGAGAAGAAATCCAGCTCACTGCCAACATAAGGCACTCCATACTTATCATGATTCCCTCTAATATCAAAGAAGGTTCTCCTTTCCATGCCACTCTCTGATATCACATCATCCATAATCTCCTTGTATTGAATCCATTCCGCTTCGTCCTGCCTCGTGGACGTCCGCTCCTTATTTTTAGCATCTAAAATTCATAGGATTCAATTCAAAAAACGGAAACGTCCAATTGCTAGGAGAAAGCAGGATTAAGAACGGCAATACCAGTTAGGTCGCCGGTGATAAGAACAAGAGAGGGGCGAATAACGCGGAGGGCCGGGACGAGCAGCCGCTTGAGGTCGGTGCCGCGATCGGGGTGGAAAGAGCTTAAATGCAGATCGGAAATCTGAACGACCCACGCGACGTCCCCTTCCAAAGTGAAAGTCTCCCTCGACACGAACGAATCCCGGTCGTCGGACTGTGACGATTGAGCCGTGAATCGAGGAAGGGAGACAAGAAACACAAGAAGCTGGAGCATTTTCGCCAATAAGGATGACGACGGCGACGCCATCCTGCGGCCAATGCCATGGCGGTCGTGGGAGCTTGAGCATTATATAAAAGGGCGGGGCATCTAGGTCGACAAGCCCTTTTTTGACTTGCCGGGACTTTTGATCAGGGCATTTATTCCCGGCGAATCTGATTCCCCAGTTTTCTTTCCCATTATCGTGTGGGACCCATCTACATGGTCATGCTTTATAAAACATGCCCAGAACGTGTGCATGTTTAAAACCGTCAACGTTTGTCGGCTCCTTATAATCTGACGGTCTACATCTCTGAACACGGCATATGTGCAAGCACGCGCTTTTTGACAGCATTTACTTTTTAAAACAAAATTTTGAATCTGAAATATATTGCTTTCTTCTCCGGGATGAGCCTGTTGTCCGTTTGAACCGCATCCACCGCCGCCGGTCGTGGTGGCCACCGCCCTCTCTTGCATGTACACTCTCTCCTCGCCCTCTTAACTTTCGTCTCTCATCTTCCTCTCTTCGTGTGTTCCTGTCGCTCTCCCGTGTCTTATCAATCGATCACTGAAGAGAAATTGAAGTTTAACCTTTTTTTTTTTGTAAATCAAACTAGGGAATTGAACAAAAACGTTTCCTTTCTTCCATCGTTTATCAAGTTTGGCTCTCCGTTTAGTGTGTTAATGTAGTGAAAGGGACTGTTTAATGCTTATATAATGCTTGACGAAAAGCCTATGTAAATGAATTGTGAATTTTCCCGGTAAATATGGATTGTTGCACTTCAAAGTAAAATTATCATGTTCGTATATTTCTACCAAGGCATTTTGGCCACCCATTTGTTAAGGAAATAGACTTATTTTCATTTCCAACAATGTCTAGGGCGACTCTGGATCAATGCCTTCTTGACATGTTTGGAGGAGGTGGTGATACTGTGTGCTCTAGACTTGTCTCCTATCAAGATTCCTAAACAGAAGCTTCTAAGAAGGGTCCTAGCCTTCATCCTGTTTGGATGACTTACCTTGATATCATGTTGAAATTATTAGAATATGTAGTAAATGAATAAAGATTTCTGTTTCCTAACAGCTCGAGCTTTTGGGAAACTTGATTATCTTACATGGTATCAGAGCTCCAGGTTGTGGAAGGTCCTGGGTTCTAGTCTCGATGGAGGCATTTATACCCCAATTATGTTCCACGTGCTGCGCTTGGTGGATGCCTGCACGTGAGGGGGGATGTTAGAATATGTAATAAATGAATAAAGATTTTCGTTTCCTAACAGCTCGAGCTTTTGGGAAACTTAGTTATCTTACAGAAATATGGTGCAATCTGGCAGTGCTTTTGGTAAAGTTGGGGCAGGCTTCAATTATAATCAGCTAATGTTAGTGCTTCATGAAATCAGTTGTTAAAATTAGTCTTTCAGATGAAAAAGATATAACTACATAGTCAGGTTTTTCATTTTGTATTTTCTAACCATGTACTGTAGATTCTTTCATGATGCTAGTGGCCAGGTTTTTTATTTGTATTATGGTTAAAATGATATAGCTTTCTTAACCTTATAGAATGGTGATTTATTGTTTTCCAAATATCGGTATATCATTTACCCACTTTGTCAAGTGGTATTCTCCTATTGACTTGTCCGTGCACCATTGGATTTTCAGAGAATAAATGTGATATTTGTATGTTAGTGTCTTATGGAAAACCTATGATTTTTACGAATCTTTATGAATGTGTTTGAAATTATTTGATTTTTTTTTGCCAAAATATATCAATTTGGCACAGTTACAGTTATTATATAGATTGATTTAGTGTGCATTATGCCAGATAACTGAACGTACATTTTTACAGAGTGCTGCTGCATCTAGTTATAATGGACTGGGCATTTGCTCATAAAACCTGGGAGAAGTGGGCTTCCAATAATATAGGCTCCTCTGGTAAGAAACTGATTGATTATTTTGAACGATCCCACATTCAGTTGAACAATGACTAAGAAGAGCTTTCTTGTCATGTAGGTGAAGCATTGAAAGCAGCATTGCTGCTGAACTATGACCCTAGTGGTCCCTCTCGCTTGATGTCTGTCATGTATGAACTTTGTAATTTGTTAACTGCATATTTATGTTTATTTTCGGTTCACTATTCATTCAAATTCTCATTCTGTTGAAGTAATTCATGAAAAGGTAAGTTCTATACCAAAGGACAATGGTCTATAATTTGTTTTATTTGAGGGGGAGGGGCAGATGTGTGGTTGTTGAACTCTCTATAATTGCGCTATAACAGAAAGACGGAAAGAAGATTGTGAGCCAAGCTGATACATTATTTCCTAGACCTTGTATGTGAAAGTAAGGAAGTGGCTAGCTTAAAGAGAAGCGGCTATGTACTATAGAGTAAATAGCTTGTATTTGGATGTAGTTAGACCATTCCCCTTACAAAACCAAAATGATATCTCTAAAAGTAGCTGCTAACCGTCTCTGGCCACATAATGCTAGCTGTTAGCTTCCTTCACTGCACGCAAGCTGCATGCACAACAAGTTGAGAATTTTTGTGTTTGAAAGGGGGAAAAAACTAAATAGAGACATGGTTACTGCAATTAAGTTGTTATTTTCTGGTCTGGTGAAAATTTTAATTTTATTATAATTGTCTGGATTGAGGAGCAATGTAGGATTATCCAGGATGGTGTGCATAGTTTACCAATGTTCAAGGGCATCACCAATATGTAGCTTAGTGATTTAGCAAACAAGAGGTCTAGCAATATTGTGCTTTAGATAGATATGATACTCTTTTTGTTATTGTAGCCCTCAATGGGTATTATCTTAAATCTAATGACATTTAATAGAGTTAGATGCCTTTGAAAGTAAGACAATTTAGCTTATCCCTTGTAGAGATGTTCGTTAAAAATTGGAAAGAGAACAAACCCACCTGACAACGAGCCACAATATTAAAATGTTGGGCCAAGAGGTCGGCGAGTTTCACCTTCCCTTCATCACCCCACTGACACCCCAATTCCCCAGGACCTGACTCAGAGATCAAACACAGTCCAACATGCCGTACGTTTCTTCTGCTTGAACTGTTGGAGGAGAAGCAACAGCAGAAACTGAGGCCACCACATTTGATTCTAGAAGAGCCAAAGTGGTGAAAGAAGGCCTTAGTTTGGTCGTATGTTTTGATGCAAAACAGCTGTAGTAACTTAATTTTACTTTGATATCTGTTTTAGACCCTTTTTTCCCTCCGAAGATCATGGTTTCACTTCGTATTGGCAGAGCAGAGCAGCAGGGTATTAATTTGAAGCCTACTGAGTTGAGACCTTTTGTGGAATTCATCAAACGGAACAATCTCCAATCCGAGTGTTTCTGCATTGGGCCAAATGAATGTGAGAGTACGGCTTAGAATTTTTTGTTATTTAGCCAAGTAGCTAACTGTTTTGCCAGTCTGCCACTGTTCTCGATATGAAACAATTTTTCTAATTTATTGCTTGAGTGCAGATATGGTCACATCAATACACGAGCACTGGTTTTGTGCAAGATGTGTGAATACATTGAAACCTGCCGGTGAAGGTGCCATCATAATGCAGACAGCGGCTTTTATTTTGATTGCACTGTAAGTGTTGTGAGAATAAATGTCTTATTTGGGATTAAATTAGTCGTTTTCCCTCTAAATTGTGTTCTTCATGAAAATTTAGGTACGAAGGTTCTATTGGTTCAGCATCTTGTGCAATGGCAGCTGTTGATGAGTTGGCTTGGCAGCTGAGTCGTCGAAATTTGTGAGTCCACAAATAATTCATCTTAACAATAATAAGTTGGATAATGAGCAAAAAAAGCAGAAAAAATGATTTGATTTGCTAGAGTTTGGTCTATTATGATCTCATCACTCTCACATCGGGGAGCTCTTTGCCCATTGCTAAGATCTGCTGTTCCTCAGCCCTCAGGCATTGGTTGGGCGTTCTTTCATCGACTCCAATGTACTAACCATGAGCCCATGTTTGGGAAGGGAGAACGCAGGACAAAGAAATTGGTAGTTGAAAGCCGATTAATTCTGTATATTCTATTTACTTTTTTACGAATTTGTGAATTTATTGCCCCCGTTGGCTAAGAACTGAACAGCAACGTATCTAAATCAGCCTCAACATTGTACCAAATTTGAAAGCATCTCGGGCAAATCTCGGCGAGATTACATTTTTTTTTCTGATTCTTTAATTATTTTTTTGTAATGTTCTTGGAATTTTTATAAAAAAATATAAAAAAATTTCTACCAATCTCGGCCTGATCTCACCGAGATCCGCCCGAGATCTTGGCGAGATTAAATATTTCTTTTATTATTTTTTATCTGATTTTTTTTATTATTTTTGTGTAATTTTCATCGAATTTAATTTTCATCGGATCTGGGCGAGATGACACTTTTTTATTATTTTCCTGATTTTTTTATCAATTTTGTATAATTTTCATCGACTTTACTTTTAATTTTTTTTTCTACAAATCACGGCGATAGCAGCCCGAGATCTAGGCAAGATTATATATTTTTTAAATTATTATTTATTATTTTTTTATATTTTCTTCCAATTTTTTTTTAAAAAATAAAATTCCATAAATCCTGGTCTGATCTTCGGGAGGTCTCGGCGAGATTAAATATTTCTTTTATTATTTTTTTCTTATTTTTGAGCAATTTTCGTCGAATTTATAGTTATAAAAAATACTTATTTATAAATATATGTCAGATCTATTTTTTATTATTTTTTGTAATTGAAACGAATTAATTTTTAAAAAGATAAATAAATTCCGGTCAAATCTCGCCGAGATCTCGGAGAGATTAAACATTTTTTATTTTCTGTCACTTTGTTTGTGAATATTTTTTTATAAATCTCGCCGAAATTAAAAACGAGATCTCAAATATTATTTAATTATTTCTTCAGAATTTTTATTATTTATGTGTAATTTTCATCGAATATATTTTTACAAAAACAAATAAATTTTTTATAAATCTCGGCCGAGTCTCGCCATCGGTCCGAGATCTGGGCGGGATTACTTATTTTTTTATTATCTTCTCTATTTTTTGCATATTCTTGTAATCATTGAATGTTTTTTCATAAAAAAATTATTATTTTTCCATAAAGCTCCGTCAGATATCGGCGGGATCATCCTAACATCTCGAGATTTAATATTTTCCAATTATTTTTTTGTAAATTCCCACATTTATTTTTTTAAAATATATTTTTTTAAAATCGATCGATTCTCGCCGAGATCAGCCCTCCACAAGATTAAATATTTTATTATGTTTTTATAATTTTTTTTCCAATTTATTTTACAAAAAATATTTTTTCAATAAAACTGGTTCAAATGTCGCCGAGATCATCCCGAGATCTGGGCGAGGTTAAACATTATTATTTTTTGAATTTTGAATTTTTTTTCTTGATTAGTCGATTTTTTTTTTACAAAAAAATATCTTTTTATATAGATCTCGGTCTTTGTAATATTTGTTTCTACTTTTTTTACAAATTATTTTTTCCTTTAAATCTCTGTCTGATCCGGAAATATTTAATGTAATTTTCATTGACTTTATATTTAAAAAAATATTTCTTTCCATGATTCTCGCCGAGATCAGCCGTGATCTCGGCAAGATTAAGTATTTGATTAATATTTTTTAAATTAAAATTTTATGTAATTTCATCGATTTTATTTTTACAAAATAATATTTTTTTCCATAAATCGTGGTCAGATCTCGGCGAGATCATCCCGAGATCTCGGCGAGATTAAATATTTTTATTAATTTTTTTCTTTTATGTAATTTTATCATTTTAAAAAAATATAAATTTTCATAAATCTCGGTCTGATCTCGGCGAAATCATCCCGAGAGCTCGTCAACAGGAAATATTTTTAGTTTTGTCCTATTTCTTCATGTAATTTATTTTTGCAACAAAAATAATTTTTTAAAAATTTTGGCTGCTTCTGGCCGAGATCAGCCCGAGATCTCGGCGAGATGAAATATTTTATTATTATTTTAAGTAATTTCATCGAATTTTTTTTTTTTTAAATCTCGCCGAGATCCACCGGCTCTTTCTTTGGCCTCCCCCTTGATCATTCGGATCGCCGCCTTCGTTCTCGGCCTCTCCCTTTGGTCTGGTTGCACGCAGGCCAGCCCTACCGGTAGCATCTGCTGCATCCCCTCCATGTCGAACTTTCTGCCCAGTGCTGGGTCTGCCGCCTCCACGACCCTTTCTTGCACGTCCTCTGGTGCTAAGTACCCCATTGTCCGGGCCGGCATTGTTGCCGGATGAGGCCCCGCTCCACTGATGCGCTCGTAAAGCTCTGCCAGGCCAAAGTCGCCGAGCTTGGCATGTATGGAGGCGTCGAGGAGAATGTTGCAGCACTTGACGTCCCGGTGGATGATCTGCCTCTCACAGTCCTCGTGCAGGTAGGCCAGCGCCAGGGCCACGGCCCACGCCCAGCACAACCGGCACCCGCGCCATTAGGCTGGTGCTCGTACGAGCACCTGCTCGCCCTTGTCGCAGCACCACCCTTGCAGCTGCACCAGGTGCTTGTGCCGCAGGTTCCCCACCATGGCCGTCAGCTCCGTCCCGAAGCTCTCCCTCACCCGCTCTCCCGTTCGCCGCTCAAACCGCGCGCCCAAGAACTCGTCCGCCATGGAATCCGTTCGTCGCCAATTTCACCTCTGTAAGAGAACAACCGAGTCCAGTCGTTGGACTCAGCTTCTTTGACTCCATTTCAACCAAATACTCATACTAGGCCCATTTCTTCTTCAATTTTTTTTCTCGTCATGTATGTTTCAGGCTATCAGCTATTTCGTCAGTTTCTTTTGTGCTTGTTTTTTCAGATGACTTTTCTTCAGTTGCTGAATACAATTTTTATTACATCTGCACATATTAGCTTGCTAAGCTTGCATCTTGACAATATGTAAAAAGTTGGACTACATAATCCAAAGAGGAATCAACGGATTACAGGAGAGCCGGCCTAACCAATAACGGTTATATGTCCTCATTAGAGTGGAGTTCGATAACGACGCCTCCTTTCCTTCTTCAGATATAAGTGGTCGTAATTCAGCAAAAACAAAATATAAGTGGTCAACAGTTGCATTCTAATTAAAAAAATCACTTATTTAATAAGGATTAGGGCAGCTTGCACTGAATATAATCAGTGGAAGACGTCTAATTTGCATATTGTAACACTGAAATGGTTATGGAAGATCCCTTTCTATCACCTCTACAAAGTGTGCAATGGCTACACATTTCTTTTCCATTCAATCACCACTTCACCAGCTAACAATATATTCAGTTACCACAAAAAAGCTAACATTATGTTCGGAAAATTAGAGAAGAATTTCCTTTAGACATTCACCAAACACCAGCAAGAAGGCTTTTACACTCTTTTCCTCCACACTCCAAATAAAGCAAAAGAAAGAATGTGAGCCTCCTTTTATCATCCCTAACAAAAACTAGTTGATGAATTTGCCTCCACTGATTCATGTATCAAGTATCACGTACTAATAAAGTAATAATATGTCCAAAGAAAAATCCCAACACCAATTCAGCTGGAGTCTAATCTAATCTAAAAAGAGAGCAGATCGTCCCCAAAGAGGTAGAGGAGCCGCTCCACGGCCCAGCTGGGCTCCGGCCTGGGGAGAGCCACCTGGGAGGAGGAGGCCAAACTCAACAAAGGGGTCCGGCACAGAGGACATGTCTTGTGTTCGTCATGGTCCAGCCATCGGTCCAGGCACCGCTTGTGGAAGACATGGCGGCAATTGCGCAGCTCCCACACCTTGTCCCGCCCTCTCAGGTCATTGAGGCACACCGCGCACGTCTTACCACACTCCGGGAGCTTCCTCACCATCTCGCAGAATATCGCCAACTGAAGACTCTTCCGGACCATCTGCGACGACACCGGAGATGGCGAGGAGGTAGGAGGAGGAAGATCGTGGTAAAAAGGATTGGAGAGAACCATGCCCAAGTCCCGGTAGGCACAGCACAAGAGCCATCTAAGGGAGGACAGAACAAGGGCTGTTCTGCACCAGACATGGGTTATGATCAAACCAGAATACTCCACCGAAAAGCCCATGTTTTAGGAAATGCCGTGTTTCGAGCTTGAACTTCCGTTTTGTGCAAATTTAAGCAAAGGAAGAGCCTCTTACGTGAGAAGAAACAGAAAGCTGCACTGCTGAATGGAAGGAGAGAATGCAAAGAGAAGGGAGAAGGGGAGATGTCCTGAGGCCCATGTCCCCAATTTAAAGGCGAGAAGGAAGAAAAAGGAGGGAACACAAGAGCCTTCTTTTTCTTTCACTTGCATGAAAGTAAGGTGGTTCTTTTCTAATCATGAAGCGAAAGAAGATCAGAGTGTGAATGATATCATAAGATTAATTATATGATGTGAGCATGTGGGTGGAAGTTAAAGTTGTTTGAACGTGATCATTTCATTCGCTGGTCCCGTGAAGTGGAGTCATCTGTAACCTATTCACGTGGGAGACAGTAGTCCTTGCTTTTTTTTTGTTTTGCCTTTTTTGGCAAAGATAGCATTACAGCTGTAGTGCTTTTGTCATCCATGTTAACATGCCGAACGAACCTAATTCCTCAGGATGACTCATCTAATTGGAACTTCGAAGTGCAAACCAATCCGGTAGAAAAGGCAGACGAGTTTGCTCTCCTCGGTACTAGGCTTTTGCGATCACTCTCTGTTGTTTAGTAAAATTTGGAGGTGTTTCTTGTTGTCCTTATCCCTTCAAGACATTAGACGGAATGATCAGCTTTTCAAATCCTGTCGGTGTGTTTCACCCTCTTATAAAACCAACCAGGTATGGACGGCAACAAAATTGCGCAAGAATAAACAAGCACACTCCTTTGGGCGTGAAAACAAAACTTCATTTTCATTTCGACCAAATATAGGCAAAGGAGATCGGAAGAACAGGCACACTCCTTCTTTGGCCTTGATAGATTGTGTCACATGGCCACAAGGGGACAATCATGCTGTAGTCAGGTCCAAGTAGGACCCCACCTTCTCCAGCACAACCAGCTCTCCGAGTTTTTTTGTTAAAAAAAATTAGTACAAAGCTTTCCAAGTTTTTTTTGTTGGTAAGTTGCATCAGACTATAAAGATGAGCATTTTGTTAATTGCAAAGATGACGCTCGTCCTGAATGATTTTAATGATAAAATCATTATGTCCCAGCAAAGCAACAACCTCCCTAATCGTGTACAGTTATAAATTAGTAAAAACATTTGAGTCGTCGAGTAGAGATGGGGTTAAAAAGTGAAACAAAAACCAAAGAAGACAGGGAGAAGCTTGGCGCACATCCAAAGTAACGGCTTAAGAAACAGAGCAGAGCAGCGGATGCCAGCGAAATGGATTGAGGGACATTTTTTTTTTCACTGCTCAGGGTGGTCTTGAGATTGTACTTGCTTCTTTTAGAAATTATTTTGCCATCGTGGGTGGCCTTGCGATTGTAGTTGCTTCGTTTAGAAAACATTTTGCCATTGTATACATCAATCTATGGTTCTCCAAAGCTCACATACTTTTTCCTTCTCAGAAAATTAGAAAATGAAAACAAAAAACTTGTTCCGACCAGTTCACTGAAAAGGAAACAAGGAACAAATGGCTTCTTCGTATGAACAGATACATAATTCTTCCTTCATAGCTACAACATCTGCTTCTCTAAAGTCTAGTGGAGTCTTCAATCTGAAGCATCAATTGCAAAAATAAATAAAGGAAAAAAGGAAATAAAACTGCTCCAAGATAGAGGTTCAGACCTCTAAAATGTTTCAAGCCGAAGTTTTGGTGAAAGCTCTCAGCTCCGACCAGTGGAACAAGTAGGATCTGTTATCTAATTTGCAAGTCAAACAACAATTCTTGGATGCCTTCACAAAAGCTTTAATCCACCCGTTACATCGTCAACCACATCGGCAGGTCCTGCACCAATGCATAGAAAAGTGGATCAGCAGTTTCATTCTGAATTTTCCCCGATCTTTCTTAAGTTTTAAGCTCTTTTTCTCTTATTACCATTGCGTGCTAATGACGCCATAAGAATTACGAGGGAACCAAAAGTCAAAGATTGGAAACGTGGAACTACGTTAGGGGGGAAGGTTAAGCAAGAATAAATTCCTAGCTGGGGCATCTAAAAAACAATCTCAATTAGAAATAATCAAGACTATTGCATTGATGTTTAGAGGAATGTCATCGGCGGATTTATTTTGAAAGATAGCACCTATCAATGACAAGAAAGAGCATTCTTTCAAAAAGAATTGTTGGCACATTTTACCAAATGATTGCCAGCCATTTTTTAAAAAGATTTACAATCATTTCAGGACAATGGACATCTGAGTATCCTGTTGTACACCGGAAAAAGATAAAGTGCTACTACATTGATTTTGCTTGCAATCGTGTGTCATTTATCGCGCATAAGTTTGTTGAGTCATAAGTTAATATTTGGTCTTGTGATGAAAATGTTGCAACCGAACTTGTGAGAATCACCAGATTGAGCACCTTCCCAGATACACTCAACATCTTTTGTGACCAATGTGGGCTCATAGCAGTCATTTAATTCTCTTAGCAATAACAACTATATGGCCTATTGTCACAAATAAGAAAAGAAGGAACCGCCACATGATCATGGAAAAATGCAGTAGCTCACTCAAGAATTCTACTCTAATCCCACTAAAGAAAACTGGTATGTTAACTAAGCCCAAAGTTTTGAGTACATCAATGGGGAGAACTGCATTCACCCAAGTAAAATAAATTGACTCTTATTTAGTTCCAATATAGGAGTGAGCACACACACACATACATACGCAACGCTGAAATATGTTTTGACCGTGACTCCTAAAATCGCAATCTAGGGGCAATCTGGCTTTATTTAAACCAAGAGAAAGCCTTAGATGAAGTGATTGAAGGAGGGGCCAGGCACTTCTACTACTGCTAGGCATATTTTCAAATGGAAAGTTGAGATTTGACCTTCATGAATGATATTTATATCATAATTTAGATAACATTGTTTTCACTATCTGTTTTATTGCGATTGTTTTACTGCTCATGGAAAACAACTAGCACTCGCAGATGATATCAAGACACTTACCAAGGATAGCCATTACTGTCCTCGAATCTGAAAAGAAAAGAAATATATCATTAATTAAAGCTAACATTAAAGAAGACAGATGCTACAACTGCTTGATTTTACCCACTATCTTATTTTTAAGCGACCAAAAGAGCAGGTAAAATCTAGCGGTTGCAGCATTTCTCTTTGAGGAAACAAATATTGCATCTTCAATAAGCATAATAACATGTAAAAAAATTAAGATCATATTTTTGCACATTAGAGCACTTGATACTGAAATAAAATAGAATTCGGTTATATTGACTCACTAGGAGCAATCTGCGTCCTTCCAGCATCAATTGTAATATGAGTGGGAAGCTTCAAAGATTTTGCCCTTTCCTATCACAAGACAAATAATACAGATCATCACATTCCATAAATTTGAAAACATGAGCAACCCTAACTTTTTTTAATAAAACAATAGGAGGTGTTCGGATACAAAATCTCATTAGGCTAGAATGTAAGTTCTAGCAAAGTCTTAGTTAAGAAAAGATCCAGTCCCAGAATCATCTGAAGAGGAAATTTTAAGATTTTTGGCAAAATCTTCTGTCTAGCCTAATTTTAGATTCTCCCAGAATTTGGTCACCAAACCATATTTTGTGCTTCTTCCTAAATCTTCTAAAGTCCAAGTTTAGATTTTTTACCCCTTAATACCACGACATACACTAAGCAAAACTCCTTGTTGACGCACACAAGTTGGTCATGTAGACTAAACTTATCAGTTAGGTGCAAAACCTCAGCAGTTCTAGTTTTCTTCCCAACCCTAATCATCAGATTCATTAGAACTTGATGCTAGCTTCTACAACTAACCCATCTTTGCTTTTTGAAGGTACATGACAATAACTAACATCACTTTATCATAGGTAATGTCCATAAAATACTTCATAAGGACAACATCATGGTAAACCAGAGCCATTCCTTGCAATCTGTTTTCATACCTTACATTCAAAAAAAAAATTGTTTTTTTTTTGTTTTCATACCTTACATTCAAAAACACTATTCTAGATCTACTCCTCCACCAAACTGTTCAGTATTATTCTGGTCTTCTTTACTAACTCAGCTTATTGCCAACAAATTACAGGGAAAAAAACAACTCTATGTTTACTCCTTACTTGTAAAACTAGCATCTCTTCCTCACTTTCAATTTTCAAAACCACCTTAACTTGCCCACACATCTCCCACCTGAAGAAGTGGAAAAAAAAACTTGTAAATCATAGAAAATAATCTCTGTGGAATAAGCTCAAGGTTGTCTAATCACACACCTGTTTAATGCTTTTGGCGCCTTGTGAAGAAGTTTTTTGTATAAACCTAACGTAGCATGACTAGAAAAAAGAACAAAGACAATAAAGTTTGTAAAATAAATATTTCTCGTGAGCATCACAATTTAAAATGCTAATATGCTATGAAACTAAGTCAAGCTTTTGTGCACCATCCGTGAAGTTTCCTCCAATTCTGACTGGTAAAGAATCCAAGCCATACACATTCTTTGTGAAAGAAGCTTTGATACAATAATCAGTAAAAATGCAGTAGTTATACAAAGAGGAAGACTATGACATGCTTTTACAATATATCTTTCATAACCTTGTCAGAGGCAATTACTGGTGAAGCTGGATTTTACTGGCAATTGGTTTTCAGCAGTTTGTTTTCAGAATTCACAAGAGACAAACCAAACTCACAGAAACAATTCCTCAAACAGATTACAGTAGATTTGTTGAACAAATTGTATTGAATGAGAATTGAAACAACAGAATTTGTGATTAAAGATCAAAAGAATAAAGGAAAAACAATGAGAAATCACTCACTGACTTGGAGAATCCACTCCGGAGCTTTAGCTTGATTTGGAATTCAAATTTCAAAACTAAAACTGTCTAACAGAATGGCTCGTAAGCCTTTTATACAGAATGGTTTAGACAATTACTAAAACACCCTTTAGTGACACTATTAACTGCTACCAACTGATATGCCTTAATCTGTCTTTTCACATATATTTCTTTCCCTGTTTCAGTAGCAACGATGCTCTGTTCTGTTTCTCTCTGTTTTGCTGAAAACAAACTGCTGAAAACCAATTGCCAATAAAATCCAGCTTCACCATATTACTCCTCCCCTAAAAAGGAGCTTGACCTCAAGCTATTAGCACATATGAAAACACGTAGGTGAAAGAACAGAATCAGTCCATATGAATGAATCACATCTGCGGAGAAGCATGAAAGGGAGAAAGGTCTAAAACATTGAATGTCTTCAAAATGCCAAAATGATCTGGTAGATCAATCACATAGGCATTATCATTAATTTTCTGAAGGACTTTATAAGGCCCAATCTTCTTATTGAATGAGAATTATAGTAGTGGGATAGAGTTTGAGTCTAGTCTTGGTAAAAAGATAACTTATTTTAAGAGAGTCTCCATAGAGGAAGTAGGTATTGCGTTAAAGAAGATGAAGAAAGGTAAAGCTCTAGGGCCCGATGGAATTTCTATTGAAGTGTGGAAGGCACTAGGAGGTGTGGGCTTGACTTGGTTGACTAATTTGTTTAACAAGATTTGGAAGTCTAAGAGGATGCCTGAGGAGTGGATGAGGAGTACCCTCATACCCTTGTATAAAAATAAAGGGGATATCCAAAGTTGTACGAACTATAGAGGTATAAAAGTTATGGGGCATACTGTGAAATTATGGGAGAGATTTTTAGAAGGACGTTTGAGAAAAGTAACTAAAGTATCAGAGAATCAATTTAGTTTTATGCCGGAGAGGTCAACAACGGAAGCTATATTTTAACTACGGCCGTTAGTTGAGAGGTACAGGGATAGAAAATAAAACATTTTTATGGCCTTTATTGATTTGGAAAAAGCCTACGATAGAGTGCCGAGAGAGCTTATTTGAAGTATTTTGAAGAAGAAGGGGGTCATAAGAGGTTGCATAGATATCATAAAGGATATGTAGGGGGTTGTGACTAGTGTGCGGACTATTGGGGGGGTAACTAAGGAGTTTCCGGTTACGGTAGGTCTTCATGAAGGGTCAGCCTTAAGTCCTTATCTTTTCGCTTTAATTATGGATGAGTTTACTAGTCATTTGCAAGAAAATGTACCTTGATGTATGCTTCTTGCAGATGATGTAGTTTTAACTGATGAGAGTAAAGTAGGTTTGAATGGGACACTAGAATTGTGGAGGGATGCTCTAGAATCAAAAGGTTTTAAAATAAGTAGGACTAAGACAAAGTGCATGGAATTTAATTTTAAGGGAGGTAGTACTATAGATAAAGCCTTAGTTGTAATAGATGGGCAAGAAGTGTCAAAGTGTGATCAATTCCGTTACTTATGATCCATTAACCATAAAGAAGAGGATATTGATAGTGATGTGGTGCATAGGATTAATGCGGGGTGGGTAAAGTGGAGGGCAGCTTCGGGAGTGTTGTGTGATAGGCGGGTTCCAAAAAGATTTAAAGGCAAGTTCTATAGGACGACCATTAGGCCTGCAATACTCTATGGAGCGGAGTGCTAGGCACCAAAGAGGAGTCATATAGATAAGTTGAATGTAGCTGAAATGAGAATGTTAAGGTGGATGAGTGGGATAACTAGGAGAGATAGGATTAGAAATGAATATATTCGTGAGAGCCTAGGAGTAGCTCCTTTAAGGGAGAAGCTGAGGGAATGTAGGTTGCGTTGGTATGGGCATATGCAAAGAAGACCTTTAGATGCCCCTGTGAGAAGATTAGAAGGGATACATGTAAACGATGCTAAAAGAGGGAGAGGGAGACCTAAGAGAACTTGGATGGAGTTAATAAGAAAGGATTTAACTTTACTATCTCTTAAAAAAGAGGTAGCCCAAAACAAGCTTGAATGGAGGAGTAAGATCCGTGTCACCGACCCCAAATAGTTAGGAAAATGCGCTACTTGATTATGATATGATCATATCCTAATTTTCTAGAAATTGCCGCATCACCGCACCCGTATCGTTCCAGTATCCCATATCCGTACTCGTGCTTCCCTGTCGGTCATGTATATCAGCACTGATCCCCATCCCAAATTCCCAACATCTCTATAAAGTTTTTGTCTGGCACCACACTAAACTTTTACTCATCTCTGTTGTCTACAAAAAGGTGGTGCTATCATGATAAAGTGATATGTAAGAAAAACTAGCTACTTGGCAAGCGCCGTCAAAGCTGCCCTGTACTTAGTATACTATAAGCAGGGAAGAAAGTGGCCGTATTCTAACAATAAGTTCCTTAAAAATGGAATAACCAGGCTTGCTCTAAACGGCTGCCAAGCTCACCAATGTGTCTGATTATATAATTGAGCCAAAATAATCAATTTTTCGGTTTAATAGTATTAAAAAATTATAAACATGGATAGAAGACATGGTAGGAGATAAAAGGGGAAGTTTAGGTTACCTGCATTGAGCGGCAATCTTCTCCTTCCCCATCTTCAAATCATTTCTCACCACCAAAACCTACCCACGATAAGCAACACCACAAAAGTGTGAAAACTCCAGAATTATTGAATTAGACGCTGGAAAAAGGAATAAGAGAAACGAAAGAAGAAGAAAAAAGCAAACCATTTTGAAATCTTCAAGGATTTCTGCAAGTGCTTCGATCTCTAGCGATTGCGGCTGCTTGTTCTGCTTCTTCTTCTTCTTCTTCTCCAAATTTGTGACCTTACCGAAATAAAAAATAAGGCTGCGGCGGCGGCCGATGATGAAGCCAAGGGCTAAGCAGCTGGCGCCGAGCAGGATGTCCCCAAGCCAAGAGAGATCCATCCGCGGGGGGCTGTCTCTGTGGCTTAGCTCCCCCAATATAGTTGTCTCATCACCTTCTTTCCACCTGCGCTACCGCCGAGGGAAAGCCGAAAGGGGCCACTGCAGCCGCCAAGACGGGGGCAAATTTTGGTCCGACCGGGCTGTCGCACTAACAGTTATGTACCAGTACCACGCTCATACCTTCTTGTACCATGGTGATGGGCTCCGGTCTCTCGGTCAGGAAAACATTTTTTCCCATGAGACCGGAATTTGGGGAGAAGCTTGTCTGAGTGAGCCCCCTGGTGTTTAGTGGTTACCCTAATTGGTTCCAAGGTTTTATAAATCGGACCTGTCATTAACCGAAATTATTGCGGAGTAGATCTAACTGGGTTCAAACGGGGATCACTGTCATTAATACAAAAAAAAAGGGAAAACAGGGGGACTCAGGCTCTAGCCACCCTCCGGACAATCAACTAATGGGAGGCATAGCTCGGGGGGAACACCCAGGGGGGGTTGGTTCCCTCGACTCAACGGGGCGATTGCGACGGCGGGGAGGCTCTTCGGCTATGGCGGCGAACACCGGAGGAGAGTGTAAAAACCTCACCCAGATCGGTCGGCCGGGTCAATCTACCCAGCGGACTCAGCTCAAAAAAACAACCAGTTTAGGTCGAACCGACCAGTCCGGTCTAAGTTTTAAAATCATGATTGGTTCACAGACTTCACAGAACCTTAGTCATGATTTTTTAAAGGAGTGTGTTAATCTTGAGCCATTAAATCTTGATCCGATGGTTACAAGGGTGAGTGATATCCAGACTCTTACCCAATTATTTGACATTCATTTAGAGTCTTATCAAAATTCAATGCTCGAGTTGACTTGCCTCATGTAAGCTACGTGAGACTACATGTAAACCGGACTGTTAAGTAAATTCCAGATGTAGAGCAAGCTGCGCACAAGAAGAAAAAATTGATTGAGCACGCAAGCGTGGGTGGGTGATGTGGGCCAACCTGTTGAAGTCGGTGGATACTGGATAGCCAATTGTTGCAGTGCTAAAGAAGATAGACAAAAAGGAAACAGAAAGGTGGGGTCCACTGCCCAATCCGAGTTTTGTTTTTGCTGAATACAAGTATGGATTTGGTAGCCTGTTAGCTTACCGGCCACACGCAAAGAAGATGGGCCTGGCTCACATTTAGGAGCAAAGTGGTTGAGGAAGGCGTGACCTAATTGGAAGTTGTGGCTTTCTAAGAAAACGTAGAATGATACGTAGAATGGGCCTTACACAGTAACACGTTAGCGATTTTGGAAAATTGACGCCCCTTTTTGTCTTTGTCATGAGAATTGTCTGCTGCAACGTCGCAATAATTAAGGTTCTTCGCATAGCCATACAGACTGATTTTTGGACTTTGGTTCATGTCTTGTGATTCTTGTCCTAATTCCTTTTGATGTGTTTTAAAAAACAAGGGTTGGTAAAGGATCCACCTTGCGATCTACTACACTTAGCTTAAGTGCTAAAAAAGTAGATGGAAACAGTTGAGGTTACCTTAGCAGTTTTGGATTATACTATACCATTATTTGATCAGGAAAACATCTTCAAACAAGATCCATTTGAGTGTGCTAATGCAGTACATGTGTTTTTGTTTAATCCTAATTGTACCTTTTTATTTTTTTTGCCATTTAAACTATTATGGAGGCGACCTCAATGGGACTCTTAAACCATGAATGAGCCTAAAAAGCTTATTCACCACCAATCACATGTCTACGTGCTCAAATTACTTCTTTCTTCCTAACAACCTGCCCAAAGGCCAAGACACATGCTAAGGACTAAGTTTGGTTATTTATTTAGTTTTCTTAGTCGGTTTGCTTACTTAACACTTCTACGGACTTTTTATTTTACTTTTACGCAAATTCTAGTGATTATACTCTTTTCTTTAAATTTCGGATACCAGAAACGTCGCACTTGCGGCTAAGTTTGGTTATTTATTTAGTTTTCTTCATTGATTACCGGGTTAATTAACTTTCACGCAAATTCTAGTGGTTATACTCTATATCTCCCGCTTTTTTCTCAAGACCACCTCACGTGCTAGTGCGGTGAAAGAAAATGAAAATGACAA